>SJXQ01010228.1:6935-65734 GCA_006408695.1 Aepyceros melampus | reverse complement strand
GGGAAATAGATGGGGAAACAGTAGAAACAGTGTCAGACTTTGTTTTTTTGGGCTCCAAAATCACTGCAGATGGTGAGTGCAGCCATGAAATTAAAAGGCGCTTACTCCTTGGAAGGAAAGTTATGACCAACCTAGATAGTATATTCAAAAGCAGAGACATTAATTTGCTGACTAAAGTCTATCTAGTCAAGGCTATGGTTTTTCCATTGATCATGTATGGATGTGAGAGTTGGACTGTGAAGAAGGCTGAGTGCCAAAGAATTGATGCTTTTGAACTGTGGTGTTGGAGAAGACTCTTAAGAGTCCCTTGGAGTGCAAGGAGATCCAACCACTCCATTCTGAGGGAGATCAACCCTGGGATTTCTTTGGAAGGAATGATGCTCAAACTGAAGCTCCAGTACTTTGGCCACCTCATGCAAAGAGTTGACTCATTGGAAAAGACCCTGATGCTGGGAGGGATTGGGGGCAGGAGGAGAAGGGGACGACCGAGGATGAGATGGCTGGATGGCATCATGGACTCAATGGACGTGAGTCTGAGTGAACTCTGGGAGTTGGTGATGGACAGGGAGGCCTGGCGTGTTGGGATTCATGGGGTTGCAGACAGTCGGACACGACTGAGCGACTGAACGGAATGGAATGGAACCACCCTTATGGCAGAAAGTGAAGAACTAAAGAGCCTCTTGATGAAAGTGAAAGAGGAGAATGAAAAAATTGGCCTAAAGCTCAACATTCAGAAAACTAAGATCATGGCATCTGGTCCCATTACTTCATGGCAAATAGATGGGGAAACAACAGAAACATTGACAGATTTTATTTTTTTGGACTCCAAAATCACTGCAGATGATAACTGCAGCCATGAAATTAAAAGACACTTGCTCCTTGGAAGAAAAGCTATGACCAACCTAGACAGCATATTAAAAAGCAGAGACATTACTTCACCAACAAAGGTCCATTTAGTCAAAACTATGGTTTTTCCAGTAGTTACGTATGGATGTGAGAGTTGGACCACAAAGAAAGCTGAGCACCAAAGAAAGCTGAGCACCAAAGAACTGATGCTTTTGAACTGTGGTGTTGGAGAAGACTCTTGAGAGTCCTTTGGACTGCAAGTAGATCCAAGCATTCAACCCTAAAGGAAATCAGTCCTAAATATTCACTGGAAGGACTGATGCTGAAGCTGAAACTCCAATACTTTGGCCACCTGATGCGCAGAGCTTACTCACTAGAAAAGCCTCTGATCATGGGAAAGATTTAAGGCGGGAAGAGAAGGGGACGACAGAGGATGAGATGGTTGGATGGCATCACCAACTCGATGGACATGAGTTTGAGCAAGTTCCAGGAGTTGATGATTGACAGGGAAGCCTGGCGTGCTGCAGTCCATGGGGTCACAAAGAGTCAGACACAACTGAGCGACTGAACTGAACTGATATAATTATATATATGTATATATATCTCTATCACAAGATAGAGATATAAGAAAACTTTTTCTAGTAAAGATCCAAGACTTTGTTATGGTTTAAAATTACCCATTTTCTGTAGTAAAGTCTCTCTCTCTCACAGACGCACACATGCCATATCTTAAACCTAAGTTGACAGGGTGTGAAACTGCATCTCATTTGCTATATAATGAATCACCTTAATGATACTATTAGAAATAATGCCTTTTCTCTGAGCCACTTTTCTTTTTAGTATTTAATGTATGTTATTACCACAATTTTCATCTGTTTTCCAGAAATACTCTGCAAAATCCATTTTCCTTGTTGTGAAATTAAACCCAAAGAGCAGGGATCCCTGTCTGTTTTGTTAACAAGTATTTTGAGAGTTCTTCAGGAATGTGTAACTCCACAGAATGGAGCATACAGGCCTATGAAATGCTGAAACAATGTCACATCTATAAGAATACCTCTAGGTATAAGCTGAAATTAACACCATGGGAGGGGTGGAGTTCTACTCGCAGAAGAGTTTGTTGGTTGTCTGAGACAAAAACACTCACAAAGGTGAAGCCAATAATAAAGCAAAGGACCAACAAAATTTTTTTACATCAACTGAGACTCTTTTTGCAACTGAATTAACCAAAACACAACTCAAAATAACACAAGTAAATAAATGTGTGGAGAACAGACAGTGGAGGAGTGGGTTCCAATACACACAGGTCAAGGAGCTTAGAGGGAAGTTCTCTCCTCGTAGCTCTGTTTTCTGCAGGTTGGTAGCCTCATTTTCTCTGACTGAAGAAAGATCTTAGTTCTAGAAAATTCTAATCATCATCCCAGCAGCATGGGCGTAGACTCTGACTGGTCCTGTCTCAGTCACATGCCCACCGGTGTCCAATCACTGAGGCCTGAAGGATGGGGCACTACAATTGGCCAGAGTCTGGACACATGCCCATAGCGATGGCTCAGTGGACCAGAACACTATAAGTAGCAGACCCACCAGAACCACACAGTATAGAAAAATGGACATTTCCCTAAGGAAAAGGAGTACCTAAAAGAGGGTGGAAGGGAAACCAGGCAGGCAAAATAATACAGACCTACCTCCAAAATTCATTGCATTGTTTTCCTCAGCTTACACTTAACCTCTTAACACTTTCTTCTGGTCCAATAAAAATGGAAAAGAGGATTTATCTATATTCTTGTTTAACACAGGCAGAAGAACAAAGAGAGACTCGGAAAATGCTGCAAAATCTATCAGCCAGCATTACCACACAGAAAAACTTCTGCTTCCAGAAAAGGAGCCAAGTTCAAATCAGAAGTGGTGAATCCAAGCAGGAAAGCTCACTTCCTCCAGAAATATCCAAGGCAAGTGGAGGAAAGGTTGGTCAACATAGCAGAGTCAGGTAGGGCTCAGGGTAAATGCTACAGTCACCAATCTACCCCGACCTGTCCAATGAGAATATCTATCTCATGCAACCCAGCTTGACTGCATCCATCTGAGTGGTCCCACTCACCTCCACTGAGCTCTTATCCCAGGGCAGAGCGTAGCTCCCCTATCCTACCTCTTCTTGTCACCTACTAATCAGAACTTAACTACCCCTTTGGAGTCTGCTTTTTGCTTCTGCTTCACCAGGCTGTGGTGGGTTTCCCATGTGGCGCTAGTGGTAAAGAACCCTCCTGTCAATGCAGGAGATGCGACAGACATGGGTTCGATCCCTGGGTGGGGAAAATCCCCTGTAAGAGGCTAGGGCAACCCAATCTAGTATTCTTGCCTGAGAAATCCCATGGGCAGAGGAGGCTGGCTGGCTATAGTTCATGAGGTCACAGAGTCGGACATGAATGAAGCAACGCAGCAGTAGCAGCAGCAGCAGGCTGTGGGAGCTTAGATTTCATAATTTGGCTGAGACATGTAAAAGCAGTTATAAGGAAACTTATTCCCACTGTACTAAAATAATTACATGATTCTGGCTTCCAAAATTCCCAAAGTCTTAATCCTTATTCTGAAAACTCTGATCTTAATCACCCTCTCTGGTCTTATCTCCACTACTTTTTTCGTAAACACTTCCTTCAAAACACTATAAAACAAAGTCCTTCACCTAATTTTTTATATGGCAGCCTCTGGGTTTTCCCCATCATAATTCCATGTACTAGAGTATATCCCATAGGAATAGGGTACTATTCTCAACATTAGAGTTGGAAATGGTTCTTTCTCCCATCAAAATTACAGTCATTCTTCAAATGTTACCTCAACAACAACTTTCTTCATGGAGCCTCCTATGGCCACTGCAGTGGGAAATGATTGCCATCACTGGTATAAAAATTTAGTGTTGGAATCAGGCTGATTTAACTAGCTTTCAAGTGTGAAATTTCTCTACTTGTCTCTATGATATACTCTGCCACTTTTAGAAAATGATTTCACTCAACACCAGTCAGAAAAATTAACACATGCTCTGAGTCTAAAGAAAGTATAGCTTTGGGAATTTTTAAAAGAATTTGGGATTAAAAGAAAACTGTGATTGTGTTATGCAAAATAGTATGAGCCTTACTCTCATGAACTCTGGGAAGTAAATGTATGCAAAAGTGTGAATCTCAGAACAACGTATGAAATATGTGAGCATCTGATAATACAAGGGATACTCATTTGAAATTTAGAAATTTTGCTATCAGATGTCTATAAATTATAACAACCACTGAAAAATACATTCACTGAAAGTTTACCCTACAAAAAGACATAATCTGAAGGAATCCAATATACAAATAAATTTCTAGAAATTGTACTAATGTATAATAGAGCACACTAGTGGTTAGAGCTTATGAAACATAAAATCCACTTCTGAAGTATTCTTTCCCTTTAGAAAATTGCCCTAACTTAATATAGATTCATTTTTGAAACTGTCTACCCGAGAGTTTTCCTACTTGTTAGTATTCTGTTCTTCATCACAGAAAGCTTTCCCAGAGATTTCCCTGTTGGGTACCTTGGATTTATAGATATCTTTAAAAAATATGTTTCAAACACCAGTAATTTCTCCTTCCAACCAGACATCTAAAAAGTGTTCTTGCCCTGTCTCACCTTGTCACCCGCTGCAGTGGGGCCACTGATCTCACCACCAAGATCTCTCTCCAAGGTTATAAACATCCTCTGCTGACAAATCAAAATGAGAATCTTTGAGCCTCATACCATGACTTATCTGTGGTATTGACATTGGGGGCCATTTTCTTGCTTTTGAAATATGTCCCTGGAGCTCAGCCTTTGCATCTCCTTTCTCTGTTGTTCTCCTGAGTGATCCGACTTCACCAGTGGATTCAAATCCCACTGAACATCTTCACCTTGACACCCATTCACTCATCTTCACCCATGAAACCTGCACGTCTTCCCATATTCCCATCTCAGGAAGGATATCACCCCAACTCTACCTTGTTGTTGGGAGTCTTCCAAGATTCCTCTTCTCTTAGCTCTCTCATCTGATTGGCACTAGTTCTTACTACTTCTGCCTTCTAAAATTGCTCACATAACTTTAATTCAAAAAGATACATGCGCCTCCATGTTCATAGCAGCATTATTTATAAGCCAAGACATGGAAGCAACCTAATGTCCATTGACAGATGAATGGATAAAGAGAATGTGATATATATGTATGTGTGTGTGTGTGTGTGTGCTTCTGCTCAGGTTCATTCAGGAGGAAGTTATCATTACCTCATTTTTATGGATACGGACATTGAAGCTCATTAAGAATAAAGTAATTGTCCACCCCAATGCCACAGGGTAAGTGACAAAACTGGGACTGGAATCCACATTGGTTTTAATCCAAAGTCTTTTGCTAGCACACCATGAAACTGGGGGTGTATTTGGAAGTGATGCTCCTACAGTGGATAGTAGGTAGTTGTGTGCACTACTCAGACCATCGATCCCAGGGATGTGGATGTCAGAGGAAGACATCTCCTGTGTGAATCCCACATTTGGGGAATTCTGGGTAAATGGCTGTCCCCTTGACCAACATTCCCTCTGTTGAAGAGGTAGTATCTAGGCTGAGCCAGAAGAGTCAGGACACAGAGTACAAAGGAGGAAGACTCCTGACCAAAAGAAGCAATAACAATTCATGTTCCATTCTGTGGCTTCTTGGAACCAGCTGCCCCAACAGCCTGAAGGGACACACAGATAGAGCATTTCTATGAAGCCAGCTTCTCCGGAGTCAACCAGGTTAGAACAACTTAACAAACCAGCAGAATCAACACAGAGGCATGGAGCTGAAGAAGGCCAGATCCATAGCAATTATGCTCAAGGTCATCTTTGACAAATAGCAACTGCACTATGATTTTGCAACCCTCTAATTTCCATTACAATATATGAATATGCTTGGGGGCCAGAGAAAGGGAGATTGATAACTTCATTTAGAACAAATCAATTGGATTCCACTGATAGACTCATGAATCATCCAAGAGACAAACAAGGGGTGTCAAGGAACACTGAGTCCTCTCCCCTGGCAATTTTTATAAGCCTCATCAATTTCTGTCCAACTGAACACTTCCATTTGGGTTATTAACATAAAGGTTCTAGAATACATGAAGTTAAATTCTTTCTAAAATTCTGGCACCTTGGCCAACACCATTTTGTCATTATGCCTTTGATTTAACTAACATGAATAAAGAAAATGTTTGCCCATCCAAATGTGGGCTGGTCAATCATGACACTAAGAAAAAATTCATAACAGCAACCATTAGCATAGACTCCAAAAATAGCGCCCTGGGAAGAGGGAGACTTAAATGGTCCAGGAGCCCTTGTCCAAAGATTGTTAGAGCCATCTTAGCCTCACACCATTACACAAAATCAAATATTTCTTGTTCTAATCCATACATATTGACTGAGCTGGAGCTGGGGGACTTCTGCTACAACTTCTCCTAATATATCCACATATTCCATGATTTACAATACATAAAGGCTAAGAGATCACTGAATGAAGGCTCAGATCCTGGGGTTCAGTTATAAACAACACGGCTGGTGGACTTAGCAGATGATGGGGTTTGGTACAAGAGGAGAGTATAAGATGCCCAGAGATATTGTTTTCCCTAGTAGTTAAATTAATTAATATTCCATAATAGATCTACCACATGATCCAGCTTCTGGGTACATATCCAAAGGAAATGAAAACAGGATTTTGAAGAGATAGTATGCATTCTCTTATTTACTGTAATATTTCACAACAACCAAGGGTGGGAACAATGTAACTGTCCACCAATGGATGAATGGATACTATATATGTAGTATACATACAAAATGGAATATTATTCTGCCAGGAGAAAGGAGAGTATCCTGCCATTTGTGACAACACGAATAGACCTTGAGCACATCATACAAAATGAGATATCAGACAGAGAAAGACAAGTACTAAATGATATCATATCTGTTTATATGTGGAATCTAAAAAAATCAAACATAAAAAACAGAGAGTAAAATGCTTGTTACCAGGGCATGAGGCTGGGGGGATAAGATTGATGTTATTTAAGGATCCAAATCTCCAACAAGTAGTTAATAAGACATAGAGATCTAATGAACAGTATAATGAATACAGACATTATTGTACTATAATTATATAATATATATATTACTACAATTCTCATCATTTTATAATATATAAATATATCAAAGTAACACATATACCTTAAATTTTCACAATGTAGTATGTCAAGTTTATTCAATCAATCAGTAAATAAAGCTTTTTTCACCAAAGACAATATAATGTGCTTGTGCCCCAACCATCCCTATTCTCAGCTGCCACGACACTGAAGTTTGTAGTTAGTGAGTTTCTGGTGCCCAAATAGACTGTGCCTGGAGACAAAGGTCTTCCTTTGTCCCTTGCCATTTGGTGGGGAGCAAGGGAACCAGTAAAATCCATCTTGAAGTGAAAGTGAAAGTGTTAGTCGAGCACAGTCATGTCTGACTCTTTGAGATCCCATGGACTGTAACCCACCAGGCTCCTCTATCTATGGGATTCTCTGGCAAGAATACTAGAATGGGTTTGCATTCCCTTCTCTAGGGGATCTTCCCGACACAGGGATCAAATTTGGATCTCCTTCAGGGCAGGAGAATTCTTTACCGCTGAGCCACGAGGGAAGCCCAAAATCCATCTTAATGGTCGCAATAATAGGGATGTTGAGATTTAACTGATCATAAGGGGGATAGACTTGAGCTATGAGTAGGGCTTGATGTCAAAAAGGGTTAGTGCGGTTCTCGGGATGTGCAGCAATTGACCCTAAAATCTGTCCAAAGCACGTGCTTGCCTGGGGAGGAAGAGGCTGTACAAGCAACTCTGTAGACTTTACATAACTAAAAAGAAATATTTCTTCAAAGCAGGGAAAAAATCTTTGGCTTTGGATCCTGTAGTTTGAGTGTGTGATATTAAATTCATCTAACTGTGATAGCTATTAATAAGCAGGACTTGTGTGTACAAATATAAAAAGCACCTCTGGGTTTCTAAACCTATTTGGGAAAAATAAATTTAAAAAGGCCAAGATTTCAGCAGCAGACAGGCTCAAAGACATAAAGACTTGGATCTTATTAAAACTATATCTTTATTCTCAAGCTTACAAAGTCTGAGATACCTACCATATACATGCTTACCAATCTTGTCTGCCACAAGTATTTTCAGTCTGTAAGGCATTGATTTGGCATCACTGACTTGCTGGACATGAATCTGAGTGAACTCTGGGAGTTGGTGATGGACAGGGAGGCCTGGCATGCTGCGATTTATGGGGTCGCAAAGAGTCAGACACGACTGGGCGACGGAACTGAACTGAATTGAAGGCATTGATTTCTTGTATCTTTGTTGATATCTTTCCCCCTTTTAAAGAGATTCCGCTATGTGTGATTACTTGTGACTAGATTCCAACTCTTGGATTTACCCAAAGATTTTTCTCTAGCAATCCCCTTCATTCTCTTACATCATCAGTTCTACTTTTTCTATTGGGTCATTACCACGAGCATACGGAGATGCTGTTATTTCTCCATCTTTAAAACAAACAAACATATAAACATTCTCTTAGCCCTGCTTTCCCCACTAGCTCTGGCCCCATTACTTTGCTTTCTTTTGAAGTTGCTCAGTCGTGTCCGACTCTTTGCAACCCCATGGACTGTAGTCTACCAGGCTCCTCAGTCCATGGAATTTTTCAGGCAAGAGTACTGGAGTGGGTTGCCATTTCCTTTTTCAACTTTTTTTTTTTTTGGTATCAAATTCCTCTAAAGCATTATGTATGCTTGCACACACTATCTTCCCATTCTCTCTCTCTTTTAAAACTTATTCATAGTTTTTTTAAATTGGAATATAATTGCTTTAAAATGTTGTGTTAGTTTTTGCTGTACAACATCATGAATCAGTCATGTATACACATCTCAGTTCAGTTCAGTTCAGTTCAGTCGCTCAGTCGTGTCCGACTCTTTGCGACCCCATGAATCCCAGCATACCAGGCCTCTCTGTCCATCACCAACTCCCGGAGTTCACCCAGACCCACGCCCATGGAGTCAGTGACGCCATCCAGCCATCTCATCCTCGGTCATTCCCTTCTCCTCCTGCCCCCAATCCCTCCCAGCATCAGGGTCTTTTCCAGTGAGTCAACTCTTCGCATGAGGTGGCCAAAGTACTGGAGCTTCAGTATGAGCATCATTCCTTCCAAAGAAATCCCAGGGTTGATCTCCCTCAGAATGGACTGGTTGGATCTCCTTGCAGTCCAAGGGACTCTCAAGAGTCTTCTCCAACACCACAGTTCAAAAGCATCAATTCTTTGGCGTTCAGCCTTCTTTACAGTCCAACTCTCACAGCCATACATGACTACTGGAAAAACCATAGCCTTGACTCGATGGACCTTAGTCGGCAAAGTAATATCTCTGCTTTTGAATATACTATCTAGGTTGGTCATAACTTTTCTTCCAAGGATACATCTATCCCCTCTCTTTTGAGACTCCCTCACACCCTCCTATCCCAATGTTCGAGGTCATCACAGAGTATGCAGCTGAGCTCCCTGTAATATATAGCACCTTCCCACTAGCTAGCTATTTTACACATGGGAGTGTATACATGTCAGTGCTCCTCTCCTAGTTCGTCCCTCTCCTCCTTTCCCAACCGTGTCTACACATGTACACAATGAATGCTACTCAGACATAAAAAGCAACAGAATTGAGCCAGTTGAAGTGATGTGGATGGACCTAAAACCTGTCATACAGAGTAAAGTAAATTAGAAGGAGAAAAACAAATATAGAGTATATATATAGAATCCAGAAAAATGTCAGATGAAGCTATTTGTAGGGCAGGAACAGAGGCACACATGTAGAGGACGGACCTCTCGTTCTCTCTTAAACACTCCAATTAGCTTCTTGCTCTCCAAACTGCTCTTCTAAAGGTTACCAGTTACCCATACATTCCTAAGTCTAATGATTTTTAGTTTGTGTCTAATGTGATCTACAAGTTGCATCAACACACATACATATATGAACACACTCATGAAGCTGTACATTATAAATTATACCTCAAAAAGACATGATATAATTGAAATATCTACTGATTAAATGATATTATATCTGGCATTCAGAGAGGAGAGGCAGTGAATATGGTATAGATATAAAAGATTGACAACAGATCAGCAATTATGATTATAGCCTATCTCCTTTGCATGCGCGCTCAGTCACTTCAGTCATGTCCAACTCTGCAACTCTATGGACCATGGCCCGCCAGGCTCCTCTGTCCGTGGGATTCTCCAGGTAAGAATACTGGAGTGGGTTGCCCTATCTCCTTTAGTTTGTTTAAAATTTGCATAACAAATTTTTCAAAACAAACAAAAGATTAATTAAAAAATAAGTCAGATCATGTCATCCCTAGGCTTACAGTCATACCTTGCCTTCCATCTTATTCAGAGTAAAATGTCAGAGTCTTTACAATGGCTAAAGGGCTGCACATGCCATGTTCTTATGACCTCTCTTACTCTCTGTTCTCACTCACCCCCTCCTGTGACATTGGCATTCTCTCTCCTTGGGGTCTTTGCCTAGACTTGTTCTTTCTGCTTAAAAGGCTCTTCCTTCACATACCTACACCTCCTTCAATCTTTGCTGACATGTAATCTTTTCAACTGTACCATAAAGTGAAAGTGTTAGTAGCTCATTTGTTTCTGACTCTTTGTGACCCCATGGACTGTAGCACACCACGCTTCTCTATCCACCACCATATTTAAAGCTGTAACCCATTTACCTGGTATTCTTGATCCTTTTTGAGCCATCCCTGGTGGCTCAGCTGGTAAAGAATCTGCCCACAATGCAGGAGACCTAGGTTTGATCCCTGGGTTGGGAAGATCCCCTGGAGAAGGGAATGGCTACCCACTCCAGTATTCTTGCCTGGAGAATTCTATGGACTGTATAGTCCATGAGGTCGCTAAGAGTTGGATACGACTGAGCTACTTTCACTTGATCTCTTTTAACACGACATATTTCTCCCTTTGCCTCCATGAAACCGATAACATTCTAACATACTGCATAATTTATTAACTTATTGTGTTTATTGTTTATTACCTGTCTTCCCCTTACTTCTGCCCTAAAATGCAAGCTCCTCAAAAACAAGTATCATTGTCTGTTTTGTTCACAAAGTGTCCCAAGCACAGAAAACAGCACCAAGTTCCACAAAAAAGTACCTGTAACATAACATGTACTCAATAAGTACTTGTTTAATAAACAATGAATAAACAGTAACGCAATAGAAAGACTAATTTTGACTTGATCTCCCGAGCATCATAACTACAGGAAGAGAACGTGCTGGTCATGCCCCCATAACTGCCTCTGGTCCATATAAAGTCAGGGGTTTCATTTGTTGTTGTTTGTTTCTGTTTTGTTTTGTTTGTGAAAATAGCACATGTCAGTCTTTGTTGGTATAACAAACATGTTAGGCAATGTGCTTGTTATTCTCACCATTCTGTATATCTTAATGGAAAAGATCTTCAGAGCCTTGAAAGGGGGAGATCTAGAATTCTGTCATTCACACTGCTCTTTTGAATCTTTAAAATAGACCTTCTTTACTGAAGCTTCTGTGGCTCTGTGCTCATTGAAAATGCATCTTCAGGACTTCCATGATGGTCTCAGCAGTTAAGCATCGACCTGGGAGTGCAGGGAATGGAGGTTTGATCCCTGGTAGGGGACTAAGAAACCACACGCCGCAGGGCAGCTAAGCCTGTGTGCCTCAACAAGAGAGCCCGATTCCCGCAGCTCTGAAGACCATGCACCCTGGAGCCCGCACGCCACGAGGGTGTTCATGCACCGCGATGAAAGAGCCACAGGACGCAATGAAGACCCCCTGTGCCACAACCAAGACTGGACTCAGTCAAATAAATAATTTTTTAAGAAAATTTTTTCAAAAAAGGAAAGAAAAGAAAAGGCATGCTCATATCAGACAACAAAAATCCTAATAGGCCTGGTCCTTGGGGCATTCAGGGCTTCTGGGATAGCTCAGTTGGTAAAGAATACACCTGAAATGCAGGAGACTCTGGGTTGGGAGTCTCCTGGATTGGGAAGACCAGCTGGAGAAGGGATAGGCTACCCACTCCAGTATCCTTGGGCTTCCCTTATGGCTCAGCTGGTAAAGAATCCATCTGCAATATGGGAGACCTGGGTCAATCCCTGGGTTGGGAAGATCTCCTGGAGAAGGGAAAGGCTACGCATTCCAGTATTCTCACCTGGAGAATTCCATGGACTGTATAGTCCATGGGGTCCCAAAGAGTCTGACACGACTGAGGCATTTTCACTTTCACTTTGGGGCACTGGAATGAAGGCGGGTCCAGCCAGCCACCCTTTATATCCATGCTTCCCAGAACAGTGGTCCGACATGATCAATATACACTCTAGGCTGAATTCTCAGAAATATAGATTCATGTGGAAACAGTAGGACAAGAGAACATGTGGTTTTAATATCTCCCTAGAATATTCTAATTTGCAAATCAGTTTGGGAAATCACTATTTCCAGATACAGACTCTTAATTCACTTCTACTGTGCAAATGCAGCTCGTTTTATAATTTGGGACAGAATTTGCGTTGCAAATACGATAAGTCACATGTTATTACAGAAACCATACCATCTCCCACCTCCATTGAAGTGATACGCTAAAGGTGCAAAAACCAACCTCGGTAACCCTTCGGTTTCCCTGAGAAAGGAATTCCCTTTTCTGGCAGCATTACCTTGGTCTGTATATACAAGTTCATAGAAATGAAAAAGAACAAAGCTCTTCACTTTGTAAGCAGCCAAACCTACTCCTGTTCCCTGGAGGTCACAGAGTCCTATACCAGGGTCACACTGACATAGGGGTGTATCAGGCAGGACTCAGTAATTTTACGACCTGTTATAACAGTCCAAGTGATGCAGCAGAGATAAAAGTGCTAATCAAATTTCATGCTTCGGGGCGTGAGCTGATTACTGCTGGGCCAAGAGGGGATTTATTTTCGGTGGTTCTGACAAGCACAGGGGGCCGGGTGCTCTCTGTGCAGCTTCACACACTATTGACCACTTCCAAAAAGGAGGATCCATGAGCTGGCTGCCTGACATCCACCAGCTTGGCTTCTGGGGTTTCTCAGATCAGAGGCAGAGGGATGCTGTAAGAGAAGTTTCACATGCAAAAGATTCTCAGAGAAAGAATGACAGGGCTGAGCGAGCCCTAGGTAACTTGTATGCTGGGTTCTGTTCTAAACTAGAGAGGAGGGAGCATCCTAATGACCTCTGTTCCTTTCTATCTGGTGTCTTAACCTAAGAATCAGTTTTACCATCTATGAAATTGAAATAATAATAGTACCTGCTTCTCAAGGTGGTTGTGAAGATGAAAGTGGGCAAGATTGGATTACAGGCTAGGATTACAGGCAGGGCCCCCAGAACTATTCAGCTGGCAACCTCGGAGACATCAGAGCACAAGCCTTGGCTACAAGACAATAATTCTTATGCTTAATATATTTGTGTAGCTAAGATCTTTGCCTTTGCATCAGAGAAAACATGCAGATAGACCAAAAGTTTAAAATGTTTTCAAAGTAGCTATAAAGTCAAAGAAACTATAAACCTAGCCATTATTCAACCCCCGAGGCAATTTTCAGGTCCCAGAACTTGTATCAACGGGAAACTGGCTGCCAACACTGACACCCAAACACTTTGTTTTCCCAGTGTTCACCTAGAGCATGGCCACGGAGGACAAACTAGAAAGATTCTTCCAGAAGTAGACCTTGTATTTGAGTGGTACCCTAGCCATGAGGAGGACAGTCACAAATCTATTCCACCTCCAGAACTTCTCCAGCCTTGAGGAGCTTCTCAGTTGGAACTGTGAAACCAAGTGCACCCCTCAAGTCCACTCTAGGATGCTAGCGATCAAGCCAGTTCCCCCTGAAGGTAGGCTCTCCCTCTTTTCTCTTCTTAACTCATCCTAGTCATTCTTTACATCTTAGATAAAATCAGTCCACTTCTACCGAAAGTCTCTAACCACTCCATGCCACAGAACATTTTCCTTCTACAGAATTCCTTGTATCTTTTTTTTTACTAAGTATCAATTTTGTACATGGCTATAATCTCTATCTTAATTTAAATGAACAAATATAAAGGTATTAATTTCAGAAGAAAGAGTTCTAGCTTTGATTCAGGTACCACCATTTGTTAACTGAGTGAAGTGTAGATAGTTTCATCTCCAAGACTCAGGATCCTTATCTGTTAAATGCAGATAATAAAATTTTGTGGGGTAATTCTGAAGAATATAATAATATGTGTGAATCACCTGGCACACATTAGGCATTTAATATACTGAAGCTATTAGCATTTGCATAATTTAATTTTTCATACACTCCAGGTTTATCAGTTCAGTTCAGTCGCTTAGTCATGTTCTACTCTTTGCAACCCCATGAACCACAGCACGCCAGGCCTCCCCATCCATCACCAACTCCTGGAGTTCACCCAACCCATGTCCACTGAGTCAGTGATGCCATTCACCCATCTTATCCTCTGTCGTCCCTTCTCCTCCTGCCCTCAATCTTTCCCAGCATCAGGGTCTTTTCAAATGAGTCAGCTCTTCACATGAGGTGGCCAAAATATTGGAGTTTCAGCTTCAGGATCAGTCCTACCAATGAACACCCAGGACTGATCTCCTTTAGGATGGACTGGTTGGATCTCCTTGCAGTCCAAGGGACTCTCAAGAGTCTTCTCCAATTCCACAGTTCAAAAGCATCAATTCTTCAGCCCTCAGCTTTCTTTATAGTCCAACTCTCACATCCATACATGACCAATGGAAAAACCATAGCCTTGACTAGACAGACTGTTGGCAAAGTAATGTCTCTGCTTTTCAATATGCTATCTAGGTTGGTCATAACCTTCCTTCCAAGGAGTAAGTGTCTTTTAATTTCATGGCTGCAGTCACCATCTGTGGTGATTTTGGAGCCCAGAAAAATAAAGTCAGCCACTGTTTCCCCATCTATTTGCCATGAAGTGATAGGACCAGATGCCATGATCTCAGTTTTCTGAATGTTGAGTTTTATATATCTAATTAAAGTTTGAGCTATTTAGGATAGAATTGAGTCTCATACATTTTCATATTTTTCATAGGTTAATGCCTACAACTGGTGTCAAAAAATATTTACAACCAAAGACTAAAGTAACATTCAAGGTAAGGCCACTTTTCTTCCCTTTGGTACTTCCAAAATACTAGCCTGAGGAGATCAGCCTAAGTTTATGTCCATAACAAATGCAGTGTCCTTTTCCTAATTGTTTGGAAGCAGATAATCAGTAGAAATGAAAAGACAGTGGGCAAAAGATCCCCCAAAGGAATCAAGACAATACATTAAAAAAATCAGAGATCAGTGGCAAGAAAGACTTTATAGCAGAATCAGGTCTTCTGACTCAGGCTCCATTTTTATGTGGTAGCTGTAGAGACAGGCATCAGTTCTGGTCTGATCCCCAGGTAAAGCAGGAACCTGGAGGTCCTGATGTTTATTCCCAAAGCTCTTCCCAGTCAGACATTGACATGCACTCTCTCTTAAAAACTAAATAAGAAATTAAAAAACCTTCAAGGCATAATATGTGATTTATTTTTGATCTTCTCCAAAATCAGCCATGTTCTCTTTCTATATTCTTAAAAAAAGGCAGAGAGAAGTATTGAACTTCCAAGACATAAACATAGAAGGAAGGGGCTACTGCTACTGGGTGGTGTTGAGAAATCCAGTCAGCTTGGTCATTCCATTCACATCCCAGAAAAAATAAATAAATAAATAACTACCTTGTATTTATCCATCAACTTCCAAATGATCCCTAAGCCACTTCCTTCTTGCTCTCAGTGGTTTAATGATCTTTCTTGAAAGACGGTCTGTGTGTATCAGGGAAAAGCATGCCCTCCCAGGCCAAGCCTTGCTCTCCCATGTCTGGGGTGGTCTCCCTGATTTACCACTAGAGCACCTCACATTTCCCCACCTCGACTTCCTCTTCTGCCATCAGGCATTGCATCACCATTAGCCTTGGAAAAGCCTCATAACTCAGGATGACAATATTGAGACCATTAAGCCTATATACATCAGCAAAACTGCCTCTCTGCTGTCTCTACTCCAGGTTATAAAGATATGTCACGGTGCACACAGGCCCCTCAAGCACTGGACTTAATGGGTTGTGCTCAGAAGGCCACTTCCAAGACCAAAGCCATTTTTCACTAAAGAACTCTGTCAATGGGGGCCTCAAAATACTGCACAGGAATCTGATGGTGATAGCCATGGGGTATTACACTGCCATGGGCCATTGCTTGAATCTCAAAACTGGTGATCAGATCTAGTTTGGCATACTTCAAAAAACATGCTCATTCTTGCATATACACTGAGACATGAATATCCATTTCCCCTTACTCATGACTGGGGAAAATCCACAGGGTACAGATTTCATGCTCTTGGGTACACAGAGTATAAGAATTCATGCTCTTGGTTTGTGGCTAAATAGATCAGAGTTACGTAAAATCAAATCTGGAGCCTATGGGGAAGACATTTTTCCTGGAGCCCATAAAATTTGACCTCTATTGAAACAACCAAATTACAATGGCCCTTGGTCTACAGGCTGCCTTCTGAATCCCCTCTGCTTCCTGATGGGGTACCACATCCCAGCTTCCACCTCCGGGCAGACGAGCAAAAGTTGACAGATGACAGCATCAAAAACACGGTGATGATTTAAAAGCAAGTGACAAAGTCGAGAGTGTATACACCGAAATTCACAAATGTACATGACATTTGCCTAGAAATCTGTCTGTTTTCAGTGGCATTGTATCTAAAGGCTATGTGAGGGTCTGATTTCATCTCTTGTCTCTCTCCAGGGCCTGATGATGGAATCATAATTGTGAAATGTAGTGTAGCCTGTACAGATAAAAACATCAAGATCTTAGTTGAATACACACTGGCAGGCATTTGTCTTAAATTATGGCTCTCCTTCATTTTCATATTATATTGCCATCAGTTTAAACTTCCAAAGCAATGTCCATGCAAGTTATCATTGTCCAGTACAACTTTTGCAGTGATGGAAGAAGAAGCCATTTGCACTGTGGCTAGTACAATAGAGAATGAAATTTTATTTACTTTTAATAAATTTGAATTTAACCACATGAGAGCAGTGACTTCTATATTGGACAGCACAAATTCTAAAGGCTCATGACATGGGGCTATGTTTGCTTCCCCTGCATTTAGCAAGCCCTAGAATGATAACTCAGCACAGAAATGGTGACACATGAATGAAGAAAGACATTTAAATGGAACTCAGATGCATAAAATACCTAAATGAATCTGGGACAGCCTCCGCAGATTGAGTGTACAAAGGAAATGATTAGTTGAACTGGCTCTATGCTTTTTGCACCCTCTCAGCAAGATGAAGGCTATAAAGAGGAATCAAAGTGTGAAGAGGGGAGAGGGTGTGATGAGAGAGTCTTTGGAGAAATTCATTCTGACTGCTACCTTATGATCTGCCTGAAAGCCTTTCAGTTTGGAAGGGGCAAAAATACGATAAGGATTGCCTATAGACAGAAGAGAGAGCTGGACTAGAGCGGATTAAATCTTACCCAAGAAGACTTCCTGTGAGAGCAAAGAAACTCCAGTACCAGGGGTCTGGGCTAGACGGATCCAGCAGGGTGCTGATGTTTAAGATCCAACTCTCTGGGGCTGGGGGTGGGGGGGGGGTTGGCGAGCGGGGCGAGGGAAGCCCTGATTTCTTTTAACTTTTTTCCACAGTGTCCTGAATGTAAATCCTCCCATCATGGCCAGTTTCCAGCTACCAATCTGAAGTCCCTGAATGTACAGTCTGGAATGAAGGTGTATAATCAGCTTTCATGCAGCCGTGTAAGGCCACTCCAGCACACCTCTGGGTGGACCACCCTGAGCCTGGGCCTTCTGGGAAGCATCTTGTCTGGGGAAATGGAGGGCATCATTGCAGTGCAAACGTGAGAGATTCGAGTGATGAGTGTGTCTGCAGAACCCAGGAGAAAGAATGAGCTTGATTATCTTCCAGACAGAGAACATAAGTCACCACGCTGAGTCAGAGCTTTTCTATCCCCTTATCGGTTCTTGTAGAATAAAAAAATAGCAGTTTGGGAATCTGTGAGAAGGTGAGTGGGAGAAAGAGCAGAAGCCTATCAGAGTCACTTCCTTTAAGTCAGGCAGCTGCCAAGGAAAGATGAAAGCACATCTTTCCTCTGAAAAGAAGAGAATGAAGTCCCTGATTAATATCATGGGCCCAATTCATTCTAGTTACTGAATTGAGACTGTGTTAGACTTAAAATGACCATAGGACCATCAATTATCTGCCAATTTTTTTTCCTGTGGGCAGAGGATAAATTTAGAGGGACAATGGGAGCAAAAACATAATAATGATAAGGTTGAGCTTCTATTATATCATGAGATATACATGTATAGCATTAAAAAATAGAACCAAATTCGAGTGTCCCTTCTTCCCATATCTTCATCTTCACAGCATAAGAAATCAGCACCACCAAGGATAATTTGAATCATTTTTATTGAGACAAGATCTCCTGTTTGGATCAGGATAGCAGCAAAGAGGCCACATACTCTGAAGTCTCTGATCTTAACAATGTCTGCATTTGGATGGTGGGGTGAAATTTAAATAAAATCTCCGAGAATGTGCATGACCCCCAGATATGTAGGACACTTAACCCTATGGAATCTTCAGCTACTCATGTCTAATAGTTTTATTTTTCTTTTTAAAATAACTTTTCAAAAGTATCATTGTGTTAACTGTTCATTCATGTCCGACTCTTTGTGACCCATGGACCCACCCGACTCCTCTGTCTATAGATCTCTCCAGGCAAGAGTACTGGAGTGGGTTGTCATTTCCTACTCTGATGGATCTTCCCGACCCAGGGATTGAAACCGAGTCTCCTACATTGCAGGATTCTTTAATGTCTGAGCCACCGGGGAAGCCATATAAAGTATTAATGGAAAAGAAAATAGCAATTTGAAGAAGTAGTCAAAAGCTCTCAAAATCAAAGGAGTTCACTTTCAGTCTCAAAGTAAACACCCACCTCATTACCCTTCAAGGGGCGAGGTAAAAGTGATAACCTCATACAGGCAGTGGTGGATGGTCATGGTAGACTGGTCATGGGAGCTGAAAGCCCTGGCCAACTGCTGGGCTCCAGTCTGGCTGCTACATCAACACACCAAAGACTCTAAGACAACACAAAAGGATGAGCCTAGAGGGTGCAAATGGCTCTATAGTTAGACTAGAGCTACAGGAGCTTGCTCTGCAAAGACTATTTTCTATTTATGGCTTAAATTAAAGCTAAGTGATATCGGTTGGCTGCAAAGTGACTGCTTCATTGCCATCAAAATCCAACCTGATGACCAGGGGAGTTTCATAACTCTCATATCAAAGTCAACAGCTGTCCAGCTGGTAAATCTCTTCCTAAAATTCAGTGTCTTTTGCAGGAAGTTTTTCCTCCCAGATCTCCTATGGTAAAACAACTAAGGCAAAGAAGAATGTAGACATCTCGCACTGTGACATGAAATAAACATGAATACATAGCCATCGTTTTCTCGTCTGGTCCCAGTAGCTTATTCTGGACATTCTTCTTTGTCTGCTGGCTAGGTACTTTTAGGGCATGGATGCTGCCTGTCTAAATCCCTGCAGAAATCAAGAATCAAGCTGACGACTCAGCAAAAATAGTAAGACTCACTAATGTTTGGTAACCACCCAAAGGTGCTAAACTGGAGACAATGCCAGAGTTTTGTCTGAAGAAAACAGCCTTTTTCTCCCTACTTGAGGGGCGGAAGTGATGGACACAAAATACTGTTGCTGTTTCTTCCGCTCATGGCAAGTGCCACCCTGAACTCTCCATCTTCTCCTAGCATTCTTATTTTAAGCACAAACTCAAATGATTCTTAATCTTTTCTGGGTCTTGGAATTATTTGAGAATTCATTAAGAAAGTATTAAGATCCCTAGAATAATGTATATGTGCCTATACTCAGATATTTCCCAAATCCTGCATATAATTTTAAGGAAATTTCACAGACAACTCTCACCTCTACCCAGAGTCTGTGGACTCAGATTCTGGGGAATCGAGATTCAGAAGGCAGATGCTTTGGTGCTAATGTCCTCTGAAAGTACCATCCTGGTACTCTCCTCTCCCCCTACTCCTTCCCATCTTCTCTGGCTGGCCAACTTCCAGCACAAGACTCCCTGAAAGTTGAACTGGCATCATGGACCACTCAGTAGTTGCTCCCTGGCTGTAGGGGAAATAAGCAAATTCTTTTAAGCAAAACATGTCTTATTGATTTTTTCCACTTGGAGTTTTGAGACCCCCAATTAAATCATAAATTATTCTATCAGCTATTTTTCTGGTGCTTCAGTCTCTTGAACCAAACTTCAATATCTTTGGGGGCACTTCAACTCCAGCGCAGCAAGTTCTGGATCTATAAACATCATTCTTTCACTTATTTGAGCTCTAACATTTATTGAACATCTATTAAGTGCCAGGCATTATTCTGAGCAGCAGCAATATAATAATGAACAAAACAGATCTCATCTTAATTTATTCTCTTCCAAAACAGCAATTCTAACTATTGCTGCTTTTTAAAATAATAGTGATTGTTATAGTAACTACATAAGCTATAGGCTCTGTTCTGGATATCTTATATGCAGTTTCTCAGTATTTATGAAGAGACTTGGTGAGATAGATATTTAATATCATTCCCATTTTACAAATGTGAAAACCGAACCAAAAAATCTACTTAAATAATATACCTGAGCTAAGCAGGGGCAAAGATAAGATATAACATCAGGTGGTTTGACTAAACAACTTCAGATTCAATCTACAACTCTAGGTTGTAGATACAAAGCAAAGTTAGAAAATGTAGCACCACTGAAATGTGAACAGATGTTCCACAAAAAATTAGTCTGACAAACTGCACATACCTAGGTAGATCCAGAGTTATCTGTGATTCCCAAGAGGCTCACAGTCAGCATGAATAAAATCAGGAGACACTGACAACTTTGTTAACCAGAGACGGTTTGGTGATCCTAGCAAAATAGCAAGATGTAAAAGGCTGGGTATGTAGAGCTAAGGCTCATTAGAGTTGAGCTGGCAGCCAAAGGACAGACAAGTCAAAAGCTATTTAAAAATATGTTTTTAAACTATAGATTTTTAAAAACCACAATGGATAGAAGAGACTATTACAATCCTAAGGCAATAATTGGAGAAAGCACAGAGCAGGTAGTAAAAGGATGGACCAGTCCTAGATGGGGCTGAATCCATATTTTGCAGGCTCTGAAGTTCATACAGTTTGAGTGTCCCTCCTTATAAAATTCTGCTCGTTCCAAATATGTCCAGGATTTTGGAAGGGGCCCTGAAACTTCAGCTACGTCAGTCTCGTGGCAAATCCATTGCTGCCCAAGTGGACATCAGACCCAGAGAAGGGCTGCTAAGAAACACATACCTACTTAGCATTAGGATCATAGAAGCTGAGATAAGACTGAAAGCCCAATTCGGAAAACTTTGTGATCCCAAGAACAATTATTAGACGGTACTGTGATAAGATGTGAAAAATACTGGGGGTGGTTTGAAAGGAGCCTTTTGGCAATCCAAGCCACTGAAAGAGACATTTAATGTAAATTTGAATAAAATATCAATTTGTCAGTTCAAAGAAAAAATCATACTGTTGAGTCAGCAACTCCCCACCAGCACATATAACACCTATGAAGGATTTACAAAAGACACATATGTAGGCAGACAAGGTGAAAAGACAAATCTCCTCTGAGCAGGTAGAATCTCTGTAGGTAAATTGTATAGCAATCAGGTGGAGCTTTGGGGCAAGGTAAAAAGCATTTCTTTCTATGTGGCTCCCCACTTGCAAGGTGCAAGGCTGGGGTAAGGGAAATGCAGATTGGATTTGAGCCCCAATTCATCCTCTCATCTTGGCACCTTTGTGCAGCATTCAGACAACATAACCAAACATGGCGGCCTTGTTATCTAAAGACATCGTGATTTTAGTGGTACCTCTAAAGGGATTTTAAATGTGCAATTCTCTGGCCCAGAAAGTCCACTTCTTGCCATTTTTCTTCAGAGAACTATCAGTAAAAGGACAAAGATTTAAGTAAAGTAAAGCACAACTCTGTAGTACTTATATAGTAAAAAATTGAAAACAAGCTGTATGTCCAGTAACAGAAAACTGATTAACTTATGACTCAGTCTTACAATAGAATAGTGACCATGCACCATGCATTAAAAAGCTTTTCAATAACAGGAGGAAATGTTCATGACGTGATTCTAAATTAAAAAGCAAGGAAACTTTGCAGAATTTTAAAATGTGTGTGTATTTTAAAAGATTAGAACATTGCCAGAATTTAAAAGCAGTTATGAATGGGTAGAGAGATTAAAGACGATTTTATTTTTTCTCCACACTTTTCCATATTAATTTTTTTAACTTTGTAAATGTCATGCTAATATCCTCATTGCAAATACACATTTTAAAAGGATATCAAGACTGCAGGGCAGAGACAAAGTGGGAGCAGAGAGTAAATGTTGCCTTGCCTTCACAAGCATATTGTTTGCACCTCATTGATTTTTACTTCTTATCGAGCCCCAGCCTCTGGTTGCCCAGCTGCACTTTGCTACACTGCTCTCTCTGACCTAAGTGATAGGTAGTCATTAAAAGAGCAAGACTTCTCCCCATGATTGTCACTGTACCTTTCAAACCCCAAAGAGGTCTCTGTGTACTTGAGCAATATGACAAAATAGCTTCAGGTCACTAAAGACACTCACCCAGGAGCCACTGTAGAAGGTGAAGATAATGTGGGCCAGGCTGGAACAGCTAATTGACTTAGCTACTGACTTCCAGAGTTATAGGATACCACTGCTGAGTAATTAAATTTACTGAGCTATTTCCACAAGATATTAACTCTACGTAATCCTCACTAAACATAACTTGAGAGCTGGGTTTGGGCTTTGTTTTCCTTTTTTTTTTTTTCATTTTGGAATCAGTAATTAAAGATTATTCGATTATGATAATATGTTTCGTTAGGAATGGTCTTTGTAGCTGAAGCCTGATGAACATGAGGCAGCTGGGGCAATAATAAGAATTTTAGAAACTCTGCTGTAAAGTTCCAACTAGAGGAAACTTGCTCTCTCATTTTCCTATGGCAAATTGTTCTCTAAACTTCACTCCAAAACCATCTTTAGTTTAGGGCAAATTTTCAGGAAGCATGTATTTGTCTCAGAGCCAGTTACACCTATGCCCCCTAGGGATCACTTTAGTACATCATGAGTGGAAATGGCAAAGGGCTTCAGGCTTAATAATCATGTTAAATAGTGGCATTAAACAGTCAAAGAGAAAAATCCCAGGATCCCAGGCCCACAGATCTCTAAGGATGAAGGGCCCTCTTGGGCCACCTGGCAGGTAGGGCTACACAGCCTGTATTGGCCTCTTCTCTCCTGAACTGCTCTTGCCTCAGGCTTCCCAGCAAATATTCATTGAGGGCTGGATACTAATGCATATAACATCCCTGGTGAGCATGTTATCAGCACTCCTTCTGGTGAGCACTTAGCAGCCACTGGAGCAGAAATCCAGGTACAAACAACTGACAGGCAGCAAAATTACAGGAATCAGCCCTCTCTCCTTGTTCTAAGCTCTTTCTTGAGGTATCAGGGTTGTTGAATCACACAGCAGAGGGAACACAGGCTTCTAAATTAAATGAGACCTAGGTTTTAAGTTTTCCGATTGTAGACAAGTTGTTTTGGTATCTCTCAGTTTTCTCCTAGGTTTAGTAGGATGATACCATGTAACTCCTGGAGAGTTTTGTCAAATCAACAGCATACCAGATGTAAGTGAGTAGTACAGTTACTGATTCACAATATCTATTCCCTTCCACAGCTCCCCTGCCCCCCAGTTCCCAGGCTCCTCCACTCATTCAATCCTTGACACCAGTGGTGACACTTTGGAATCACCTGGGAAACTTGTTAAAAAAAAAAAAATGTGTGCAGCTGCTTTAGCCCTGTATTAGTTATCTATTGCTGCATAACAAATTATGCCACAGCTAATGGTTTTTAAAAACACATACATTTATTATCTCACAGTTTCTGTGGGCCAAAAGTCTGGAAGCAGCTTAGCCAGGTAGTTCTGATTTGGAGTTTCTCAATGATGATCTGTGGTCAAGGTGAACCTGTGGCTGCAGTCAACCGAGGCTTGCCTTGAGTAAGAGTATATACCACCAACCTCACTCACATGGCTTTGGCCAGAGTTCCTTACCATCTGTCCCTTCCATGAGGCTTCTTGTAACATGATGTTCGGCCTTTTCCAAAGCAAGTGACCTGAGGGAGTCAGAAAGCAATGCCACATGCTTTTATGACCTAATCTCCAAGTTACATACTTTCACCTCCACCTATTCTACTATTAGAAGCAAGACACTAAGTCCTGCCCATACTCAAGGGGAGAGAATTATAAAAGGGTACGAATGCCCAAGGGATGGGGTCACTGGGGGCCACCCTGGAGGGTCACCGCCATAACCCCCATCCCAGAGGTTTCAATTTAACTGAATTGGGGGGCAGTGTTTTTTTCTTAGGTCTCTGGGTAACCCAAATGGGCTACCAATGTCAAAAACCACACTCTATAGTTTCTCCTAAGTTGCCTTCTCTTCAGCCCAGTGTTGTCAGTTTCATCCCTTCCCTCAGCATGTCCTTAACTGGCTCATCATCTCTTGACTCATAATCATCAGTCCAGAAGCAGAGGCAGCAGCTCCTAAGGAAGTAAGACTCTCCAGAGAGCAGGCGTATGGGTGGCACTGGGGTTGAAGACCAGATATGCACCCAGCACCAGAACTGAAGATGCTAAGAACACTGGAAGGCTCTGGAGCTCCTAGGGCATGCAGTTAGGTAAGGGTCAGGCAAACTCGGACATCAGGGATGCTGGAAGGGCTGCTCTTGTGCAGGCATCAGGCTCGAAAACAGTGATGCATGACCACCAGCAAGGAGTCCCCCAGTGCAGAGGCAGTCTATTGGCGCAGCCCCAGCTGCCTACTGCTCTTGACCCTCACGAAATCCATTCTAAAACACCTCCCTAAAGTGCTACAGGTGATGCCAGCCCAAAACAGCCTGAAGTGTGAATTCAGAGAAGGAGAGCAGACAGCCCCAGCTTCCTGGCAGAGACAGTTCCCCTAGCACAAGCTGCCCTCAAGCCCTCTTCCAGTAGGCGAGCTTTCCTGGCTCATTATAATGTTGGCACTGCCATCCACAAGATGAAAGTTGCCTACCACAAAAATAAACATGAAATGATGATGATATACACATCACTCGGGAGTGAGGTTTCCATCATCACAGATGGCTTATTCATCTTTGTATAATGAATGGAACCAAAATTGTAATTGTATGTAGTTCCAGTCTGTTCTCTCTCTGCTCACTAAAGAGGTGTCTGGCTTGTCCACCTGACCAACTGCTGCCTGCTTGGCCCTCTGGTCCCTTGGCCTTTTGTAGCACAGAATCCAGAGAAGGGGCAGAGGGATAGAAGGACCAGAGTGAGAGTTTAGTGAGGGCTAAGCAGGGGTGACTCTGAAGAGAGGTGAGGAATATTTACAATATGTGAGAAAAACGGGTGGAAGACAAAAGGGTTGTAAAAGAGAAATGTTTCTTAGGGCAATGAGTTCCTTTAAAATGTTCAAAAATAGCAAATGTTTTTAAAAACTTAGATATTTGGAAATTTCCTTTCAGGTGATGTACTGTTTTTTGATCACAATCATGTAATGAGACTGGATCATAGGGGCCCTCTACTTAACTGAGATTACATTTTTATCTCCACTGGTATCTACAGAGAGGCATAAACCCATGGAGAGTTCACTGTGCTCCAAACAGACGCCATGAGTGAAATGGTGGTTAGACAGGAAGCCACATTGTAAACATTTACACCTTTGAACTATATCCTGTCAAGAGTGGGGAGCCAGTGAAGAATTTCAAACAAGAGTCACAGGATTTGATCTGTGAGCTACAGGTGACAGGAAGTTCATAGAACTGGAGGCAGGGAAACCAGTTAGCAGGTGTTAGTCCTGGTGAGAGATGATGGTAAGGACTGTGCTAAGGCAGGACTTCCCTGGTGGCTCAGATGGTAAAGCATCTGCCTGCAATGCGGGAGACCTGGGTTCAATCCCTGGGTCAAGAAGATCCCCTGGAGAAGGAAATGGCAACCCACTCCAATACTATTGCCTGGAAAATCCCATGGACAGAGGAGCCTGGTGGGCTACAGTCCATGGGGTCGCAAAGAGTCGGACACAACTGAGCGACTTCACTTTCACTTTCAAGGCAGTAGCAGGTGGACAAAGAAAGGAACTAGGTGTGAGGAACATTTAGGTGATAAAATCAATAGGACTTAGTGATTTACTAGTTCTTTAATGGGACAGGGGACTAGAGGTAGTCTGAAGAAGAGGGAGGAGTAGAGACTGACTCCAGGGTCCAGCTTTGGTATCTGGAATAGGAGGGTCACGACAGTCTTCATAGGTATAAGGAATTCAGACAGGGAGCAAATCTTAAAGGCAGGGTTAAAATCTGGGTTAAAATCTTAAGGGCAGGACCTTATCATGACTGTTTATAATGATTATCATTTTATTGTTATGAATACTGTTCATGGCCATTTGCTGGACTCCTAGTTTGTGGAAGAGTCTTTGCTCTTTCCAAAACCATGCTGCCTTTTTTTTTTTTTTTTTTTGCCGTTTTTATTACCTATGCTGAGCAGAGTCTGACATATGGGCATTTTTAAACAAAGGAATAGGCATCCATTTGTTGCGAAACAGTAATAGGGAGTTTGAATTTGGCTTGTATTACTTTTCTTCTCTGGTAGACATAATGCCTGTAAACTTATATCCTACTTCTGACCCCCAAAAGTGGATGTTTAGGATTAAATAAAGTCAATGTAACATCTTTTTTAAGCACATATATATATATATATGCTCATTTTTATGTGAAAATTTCTGAAACAATAACAGATGATCACAAAAACAGATAAACTGTTTTTCAATGAGAGGAAGGATATACAAATATGAATATGAGATTTAATCAATTATGCATGCGTGCTAAGCCACTTCAGTCACGTCCAACTCTTTGCAACCCTATGGACTGTTAGTCCTCCAGGCCCCTCTGTCCATGAGGTTTCTCCAGGCAAGAATACTGGAGTGGGTTGTCATGCCCTCCTCCAAGGGATCTTCCCAACCCAGGGATCGAAACACACCTCTTATGTCTCCTGAGTTAGCAAGCAGGTTTCTTTGCCACTAATGCCAACTAGGAAGTTCCCAATCAAGTATAATCCATAGTTAAGACATACCAACCTAGTAATTATGCCTTCATTTTTTTGTGTGTGATTTGACCTCTGAGCATTATTGTAAGTTTTTCATGGTGTAATACTTTACTAATTATTGAATCTGATTTATGAGTATCTGAAGCTTTCTTTTACTATTTTCTCTACTTTCAAGTGTATTTGAAAATTATTGGTATAAAAAGATGAGAACTTTTTAATGTATCACTGTTTAAGGACCTTTTCTCACAGAAGACTTGACTATAACTGCATGGTGGTTTCCAGATGCGTCTCCCAAGCCCTTCCTTTTTCTAATGAGCAACCAAACCACTTTCAGCGACATTGCTCTGGGGCTAGATCAATTGTGACACTTTATGTATTTTATCTGGTGAAATCACTCTTCAACATGTGCAATGAATTCATCTTGGCTTGATCCGATTTGCCTGGGTGATGTATGCATCAATGACTCAGGCCTAAGCAGTCACTGAGAGAGGCAATCCTTCTTCCAGGGACAGCCCTGTGCACATGAGATGTGGTCAATGACAGGCATGATGACAGCAAGATTTATCTGCCAGATGGGGACCTGGTTAGTGCTCTTTTCAGCTCCAGGACAGGCCCCAGACTCAGCAGCAAAGCTGCTCAAAGTCTGTAGCCTAAAGCAAAGAGAATTTCCCTTAGTCTCTGAAAACCCTCAGCCAGACCTTTGAGTCTGGGAGAATTGCAGCTTGAAACCCAGCAAGGCATTAACCACTCCTGGGGGCAGGAGCAGTGATGAGAGAAACAGCTGTACACAGACATTTGGTAAATCATCAAACGTTTCAAATTCTGGAGGGGGCAAAATTGGGTTCAGATTATTTTGTGGAGATTTAGAGAAGAGGGAGAAAACCAACATGGAACGAAAAATAAGTTTTAGAGTCAGTCAGATATAGAGCCTGATTCCAGAAAAGCCACTACCAATTTGTGACTTTGGACACTGTTTAAGCAGCCCGAGTCTCCACTGTCTCAGTTCAAAGGTGGTGATAACCTTTTAGAAAAAATGTACGTAAAGAACCAGCACAATGCCTGCAAAACAATAAGTTCTCAACAGATAATAAATGTATTGTTCCAGGAGATTCTGAACAGTTTGCAGTGTTCCAAGAGGCACACCAGACAGAAAATGTGTTGGCTTCTTAGGTTTTTCTTTTTAGAAAACACTGGAGAGGGCAGGGAAGTCATCAGTTATGTGAAGATAGCTGAAGAAGAGATCAGAGAAAGTAGCAGGCACCAACAGGAACAGAGGAAAATATGGACAGCTAAGTTTCTCTTATGTAGATTTCATTTTTACAGGACTTACTCCTGGTTTTACAAGACAATGAATTATTAAAATTGAGCCAAAGTCTTTTGAACGTTCAGAATCTCACTGAATGGGTCTGGAAGCTTTTAGCACTGACATGTGCAGTCCCCAAGAGACGTACAAGTGTTGGAACAGCGTCTTCCTGAATTTGGCCTCAACATCCGCTGTACATAAAAAGAAGCAGAACAGACAGTAGCTTAAGCGTTGCTAAACCAAGCCATTTTCCTAAGCTGTACTTCTTCCGTCTACCCCATCTCTGTAAAAACTTTACAGTTCATTAATTTTGTGGGATTTCAGGATCCCGAGTCTGTAATTCTTGGTTGGTGCTGCCCCATATGCTCTGGCAGGGAAGACAAGCATAAACAGTTTCCCAGCACACATCAGTACCAGCCCAGAGACTCTGGGCTCAGTCCTAGAGATGCCGTTTCAAGTAGGATGTTTAGCATCTGCCTGATTCATGACCTCCTTGCTTTAATAGGAGAGCTGGTAAAAGCTGTTTGGGAGCATTTTGATGATACTTGTGCTCATTTTCAGCAATAAATTGCAATGGCGTTACAAAAGCAAATGTATCAGACAGTCAGAGTCTATTATGGTGTAAGGCCAGCAGCAGCCTGGGAAAATTACAATATATATGTGGGATGCAAAAAGCTACCTTCAAGTCTTTTTAAATACACAGGAAATTAAGAATATGGCTATTAAGGTTCCCATAGCCACACTAATTGGGCCACATGATTATCTAACCGTCAGGTTGTGCATGGCGTGGAGCAGGGTGGATGACTGTCACAAGTAGACCCTAAAGTCAATCAGCCATCTGTAGTGTGCAATTGTCAGCCCTAATGGTCTGACTACACTTCGTGTTTGTACGGGACATTTTACATGGCTTATGAATTAGCTCCCAACTTGTGAAATAACCTCACAG
Source organism: Aepyceros melampus (assembly GCA_006408695.1). NCBI lineage: Eukaryota > Metazoa > Chordata > Mammalia > Artiodactyla > Bovidae > Aepyceros > Aepyceros melampus. Next base: position 36,271 of record SJXQ01010228.1, on the reverse strand, counting down.
TCCCATCTCCCCTTGGCTCTCCTTTCCCTAGTTCCTCCCTGGTTCAGGAACCCTCCCTGCTTTTTATCCCAGTGTGTCAAACAACTCTCCCTGGCATTAGTCAGTCCTCCAATCAACCTCCCTTACAATGCAAAGCCAAATTAATCTTTCCAAAGTAGTTCTCTATGCATATTAACCACTGCGCAAAAACCACAAGTGGACTTCCACCTCTCTTAAGCAGACACAACACTTTTCCTGGCTAATCTTCTATGTGGCCCTGGCCTTCTGGGCAACCTTCCCCAGCCTCTCAATTGTAATCCACTTTTGTGTCTTCCATATTTGACATTAAACTCTTCAATAGCAGAAATGGTGCCAGCATATAATAGGTTCTCAATAAATATTTGCTGAATGACTAGATGCATGAATCTGCTCATACACAGTGGCTGGCAATATGAACTATTAAAAATTCTTCTGGAAAGCAATTTTCAAATATCAATATTCATTAAATTATTCATAATCTTTGACCTTAAAATAATATTTCTGAGAATATATTCTAAAGCAATCATTCAATGGAAAAATTATGTTTATATAGTATTGCCTATAATAATAAAATGTCAGAGTGAAATTTAAAGCAATAATAAGAGAATGGTTAAGTAAATTAAGGTAAGTCCGCTCAAATGACTATTATAAAGTCAATAATTATTATAAAAACTTGTCATAGGAACATTCTTGTGACCTATTTCTTTTTAAAAAGTGTTGAAAATTGAAACTTTATCTTCTTTTATCCACTTTGCTAGCAGGATGGTTAAAAAATACTTAAAAGTAAAAATGGTAGTATTTTAGAAAATTTCCTTTTTGTGGATTCCTGTTAGTTTTACAGTGCAAGTGAAAAGATCACCTTTCTACCTAACAAATGAACACTTCAAAGGCTCCCTATCTGTGGAATAAAATCCAGATCCAACCTAGCATTCCAGACACTGAACATCACTTCTGAACCTGCATTTCTGGGCAGATGTCTTTTTCCTTTATTGCTGTGAACAATCATGTATGTAAGCACAGAAATCAAAACTGTGAGGTTCAATGATTTTCCCCAAGGTGAAGTCGATGTGACCACCACCAAACCCAGCAGAACCTGCAGAACCCTATCCCAGGCCCTATCTCTTCTTCCCACAAAGGAAGTAACCATCTTGACTTTTGTTGTAATCATTCCCTTTGTTTCTCTTTAGTTTTGTCACAAAAACCTTATCTCTGAATATCCAGTCACAGTTTGGTTTGAGCTAACTTGGATAGAAACATACTATTGTCCCTAGGTGTAACCTGAGGGATTGGTTCCAGGAGCCCCTGCATATAACAAAATCTGTGGATGCTTAAGTCCCGTATATAAAATGGTGGGGTACATATATTTATCGAAAAAAAATCTGCATATGAATGGACCTGCCTAATTCAAACCCACATTGTTCAAGGGTCAACTGCATTTAAAGTTTTTGTGTTGTGTGACAGAAACCAACATAACATTATAAAGCAATTAGCCTCCAGTTTAAATATATAAATACAAATTTTGGCTTCTTTTCACTCAATATTATACTGTTACCATTTATCCATGCTGGTGTGTGAGTGTCTGTATTTTGTTTATTTTCTTAATTATTTAGCATTCCATCACATGAATATGTATCATTAATTTATCCCATCTATTGTTGATGGATATTAGTTAAGACTCTTTCCAACTTGAAGTTATCATAAATAATGCTGCTGTGAATACTTTTATATGCATTCTGTGGTGCTCATGTGTATGTGATTCTGTTGCAGATATATCTAGGAGAGGAATTGCTAGATCTTAAGGCTATGTGTACTTTTAACTTTAGTAGATAATGTCTAATTTTTTTCTAAAATGTTTGTGTTAACTTCCATTCCCAGCAGCAATGTATGAGAATTCAGATTGCTCCATATCCTTGCCAAAACTTGGTATTATCAGTCTCAGGTTTTAGCCTATTCTATGGAAGATGAGGCTTGATCTCTTTGCAGTTTTAATTTGTACTTTCCATGAGTAATTAAACTTTTATATGTTTATTGTTATTTTAATATTATCTTTTATGAAGTACATGTTTAAATCTCTTGCCCATTTTCCCATGGTGTTATCTGTTATTTTCTCGACACTTTATAGACGTCTTTTCTATGTTATGGATACAAATTTTTGTTATATGTTTCAAATATCTTCTGCCACTATATTGCTTGCCTTTTAATTCTCTTAATGGCCTCTTTTGATGAACAGAAGTTTTTAATCTAATGAAGTCCACCATCATTTTTCCTTTGCATTCGTGCCAAGTCACTTCAGTCATGTCCGACTCTCTGCAACACTATGGACTGTGGCTCGCCAGGCTCCTCTGTCCATGGACTACAGGCAAGAATACTGGAGTGGCTTTCCATGCCTTCATCCAGGGGATCTTCCTGACCCAGGGACTGAAACTGCATCTCCTGCGGCTCCTGCACTGCAGTCAGATTCTTTATCACTGATACACCTGGAAAGTCCCACTTTTCCTGTACGATTACATTTTTCCTGTCCTGTTTTAAACATTTTTCCCTGTCTAGAGGTTCTGTATTATCCTGTACAAGTTTTGTCTTTTGCTCTTGACATTTAGATCTACAGTCTACAGTCTGGAATTCATTTGGGGACCGGATGTGTGGTGGGGCTATTTATTTTTTCTTTTCTTTTTTTTCACTCATAATGCTCTTCTCCCACCTTTTAGTCCCTACATGCAGCCTTTTCTTTCATTCTTCACATTGTGTTCACACCTTCCTCCCCAACTTTGTCTGCCTTTCTGATCACCAGCTCTATCCATCTATCAAGATCTGGCTTGTATGCAATCTTAGCTCCAGTGCTCAGTCCCCAGAGTTAATTTCTATGCCTACCTCTTCTCTCCACCAGACTCCAAAATCTTGTTTTCAATATCTCTCAATTATCGTCTAACATATTTGTATACTAAAGAGATGTAAAAATGATTATTAATAGTATATCTAATTAAACTTATTAAACAATAAGGTCCCCATGGAAAGCATTGAAATCAAGCAGGATCCTGTGGGGCTCCTGGACATGGAAGCCTTTCTGTGTACCTTGTTTCTTGTTTTGGGGAACAAACTCTAGCCTCCATGACCTTCCCTGAATTCCAAAGGGCAGATTCCAATGTTTGCTAATCTGGGAAGGGAGAGGATGCAGAGCGAAGGGAGGAACCGCCACGAAAAAATAGTATAGCCTTGGGGCAGGGTCCTGGTTCCACCTCAATGGATACATATAATATCTTTGTACGTTTATGAAAATAAAACCCACAATAAATGGAAGATGTCATCATTCATTATTCCAGTAAAGAATACCTGAGGCCAGATTAAAGGAATGAGAGAAGCTCATCAAGAGATTATCTGAGACCAGAATAAAGGATGGTATAATCACTCACCCAGAGCCAGACATCCTGGAATGCGAAGTCAAGTGGGCCTTAGGAAGCATCACTACCAAAGCTAGTGAAGGTGATGGAATTCCAGCTGAGCTATTTCAAATCCTAAAAGATGATGCGGTTAATGTGCTGCACTCAATATGCCAGCAAATTTGTAAAACTCAGCAGTGGCCACAGGACTGGAAAAGGTCAGTTTTCATTCCAATCCTACCGCACAATTTCACTGATCTCACATGCTAGCAAAGTAATGCTCGAAAGCAAGGCTTCAGCAGTATGTGAACTGTGAACTTCCAGATGTTCAAGCTGGATTTACAAAATGCAGAGGAACCAAAAATCAAATTGCCATCATCTGTTGGATCATTGAAAAAGCAGGAGAGTTCTAGAAAAACACCTCCTTCTGCTTTATTGACTACCCCAAAGCCTTTGACAGTATAGATCACAACAAACTGTGATCTTAAAATTCTTAAAGAGATGGGAATACCAGATCACCTGACCTGCCTCCTGAGAAATCTGTATGCAGGTCAAGAAGCAACAGGTAGAACTGGACATGGAACAACAAATTTGTTCCAAATAGGGAAAGGAGTACGTCAAGGCTGTATATTGTCATCCTGCTTCTTTAACTTATATGCAGAGTATATCATGCGAAATACCAGGCTGGATGAAGCACAAGCTGGAAACAAGATTGCCAGGAGAAATATCAATAGCCTCAGATATGCAGATGACATCACCCTTACGGCAGAAAGTGAGGAAGAACTAAAGAGCCTCCTGATGAAAGTGAAAGAGGAGAGTGAAAATGTTGGCTTAAAACTCAACATTCAAAAAAAAAAAAAACTCAACATTCAGAAAATGAAGATCATGGCATCCGGTCCCATCAGTCCATGCAAATAGTTGGGGAAACAATGGAAACAGTGAGAGACTTTCTTTTCTTGGGCTTCAAAATCACTGCAAATGGTGACTGCAGCCATGAAATTAAAAGCACTTGCTCCTTGGAGGAAAAGTTATGACAAACCTAGACAGTGTATTTAAAAGCAAAGACATCACTTTGTCAGCAAAAGTCCATATTGTCAAAGGTATGGTTTTTCCAGTAGTCATGTACAGATATGAGAGCTGGACCATAAAGAAGGCTGAGCACTGAAAAATTGATGTTTTTGAATTGCAGTGCTAGAGAAGACTCTTGAGAGTACCTGCAAGGAGATAGTTCAGTTCAGTTCAGTCGCTCAGTCGTGTCCGACTCTTTTTGACCCCATGAATCGCAGCACGCCAGGCCTCCCTGTCCATCACCATCTCCTGGAGTTCACTCAGACTCACGTCCATCAAATCCGTGATGCCATCCAGCCATCTCATCCTCGGTCATTCCCTTCTCTTCCTGCCCCCAATCCTTCCCAGCATCAGAGTCTTTTCCAATGAGTCAACTCTTCGCATGAAGTGGCCAAAGTACTGGAGCTTCAACTTTAGCATCATTCCTTCCAAAGAAATCCCAGGGCTGATCTCCTTCAGAATGGATTGGTTGGATCTCCTTGCAGTCCAAGGGTCTCTCAAGAGTCTTCTCCAACACCACACTTCAAAAGCATCAATTCTTTGGCGTTCAGCCTTCTTCACAGTCCAACTCTCACATCCATACATGACCACAGGAAAAACCATAGCCTTGACTAGACAGACCTTTGTTGGCAAAGTAATGTCTCTGCTTTTGAATATACTATCTAGGTTGGTCATAACTTTTCTTCCAAGGAGTAAGCGTCTTTTAATTTCATGGCTGCAGTCACCATCTGCAGTGATTTTGGAGCCCAGAAAAANACATGACCACAGGAAAAACCATAGCCTTGACTAGACAGACCTTTGTCGGCAAAGTAATGTCTCTGCTTTTGAATATACTATCTAGGTTGGTCATAAATTTTCTTCCAAGGAGTAAGCGTCTTTTAATTTCATGGCTGCAATCACCATCTGCAGTGATTTTGGAACCCCAAAAAATAAAGTCTGACACTGTTTCCACTGTTTCCCTATCTATTTCCCATGAACTGATGGCACCAGATGCCATGATCTTCGTTTTCTGAATGTTGAGCTTTAAGCCAACTTTTTCACTCTCCTCTTTCACGTTCATCAAGAGGCTTTTTAGGTCCTCTTCACTTTCTGCCATAAGGGTGGTGTCATCTGCATATCTGAGGTTATTGATATTTCTCCTGGCAATCTTGATTCCAGCATGTGTTTCTTCCAGTCCAGCGTTTCTCATGATGTACTCTGCATATAAGTTAAATAAGCAGGGTGACAATATACAGCCTTGACGTACTCCTTTTCCTATTTGGAACCAGTCTGTTGTTCCATGTCCACTTCTAACTGTTGCTTCCTGACCTGCATACAGATTTCTCAAGAGGCAGGTCATGTGGTCTGGTATTCCCATCTCTTCCAGAATTTTCTACAGTTTATTGTGATCCACATAGTCAAAGGCTTTGGCATAGTCAATAAAGCAGAAATAGATGTTTTTCTGGAACTCTCTTGCTTTTTCCATGATCCAATGGATGGTGGCAATATTATCTCTGGTTCCTCTGCCTTTTTTAAAACCAGCTTGAACATCTGGAAGTTCACGGTTCACGTATTGCTGAAGCCTGGCTTGGAGAATATTGAGTATTAATTACTAGCGTGTGATATGAATCCAATTGTGCGGTAGTTTGAGCATTCTTTGGCATTGCCTTTCTTTGGGATAATTGCTTTTAAAACCAGTCAAAAGAAGATTCATATTGCCTTTATGTTGTCTTGTCGTATTTTTTGTTAACTTTTATTAGAATATAGTTGATTTACAATGTTGTTTGTAAATTATAGCTAGTTTCTACTATATAGGAAAGTGAAAGTTATACATATATATATATATATATATATACACTCCATTTTAGGTTTCCTATACTATATTTGTAACTATATTTTTACCTTTTCTGGGCTCTTTGGCATTTTGTGTTTTTTTAGTCCCAACTGTCATTAGACATCATTCACTTTCAGCCTGAAGAACTCCCTTTGTAGTTCTCATAATGCAAATGTGCTAGCAATCTCAGTTTTGGATTATCTGAGAAAAGTCTTTCCTTGACTTAATTTTTTTTTAATGGCCTCACCAAATATAAGATTCTTAGTTGACTGGGGTTTTTATTCAGTACTTCAAATATATATTCTAGCTTCCCATTGCTTCTGATGGAAAGTCAGGTGTTAATTTTATTGAGGTTTCCCTGTACATGATATGAGTGTCTATCTGCCTGACTCTCTCACTTTCTCTTTGGCTTCAGATTTCAGTATTTTACTATGATGTGTCCCTCTGTGGATCTCCTGGCTTTCTTAAATGTATAATATTTTTCATCAAATAGGAGAAGTCTTCAGCTATTATATCTTCAAATACTTTCTGCTTTTCCTCTCCTCCCTTCCAATACTTTTATATATACATTAGTGCACTTAATGATGTCAGTTCTGGTGCTCTGTTCATTTTTCTTCATTCTTTTTTCTCTTTATTCTTCAGGTTATGTAATGGCTACCAGTCTACTTTCAAGGTTTCTGATTCATTCTAATGTCAGTTCAAGTTTACTTTTGAGCCCCTCTAGTGAAGTTTTCATTTTGGTTATTGTGCTTTTCAATTCCAGAATTTCCATTTGGTTCTTTTTATAATTTCTATGCCTTTAATGATAGTATTTGTGAAAAGACATCATCATCACAACTTCTTTTACTTCTTTAAAAGTGGTTTCCTTTAATTGCTTAAAATAGTTATAACGTCTTGGAAGCCTATATTAAGTTTGAGATACAAGCCCTACCACAGGTAACTTCTGTTGCTTATTTTTCTCCTCCATGTATGAATGGCGCTTTCCTTTTCTTTGAATGTCATAATTTTTGGTTGAAAACAGGACATTTTCGGTAATTTAGAAGCAATAACTTTTAGGAATTCAGGACAGTAACTCTCTTTAACTTTTCCAGGTCTAGTTTTTTTTTTTTTGGCTTTTTTTTTTAACTTGAAATTTTAGTGAAGTGTATTTTCTCTGCAGTGTAAACCGTGAGTGTCACTTCTTAGAGGGCACAGATTTGGACATGAATACAGTGACCCTAGGATAATAATGGTTTTAGATTAACTTTTCCAGGTCTAGTTTTTTTTTTTTTGGCTTTTTTTTTTAACTTGAAATTTTAGTGAAGTGTATTTTCTCTGCAGTGTAAACCGTGAGTGTCACTTCTTAGAGGGCACAGATTTGGACATGAATACAGTGACCCTAGGATAATAATGGTTTTAGCAGGACTCTATCTCTTTCTTTGATTTTTGTGTTAAGCTCTTTGATTCATTTGCCATTACATACAGCTTGAGGATTATACTCATTGCTGGCTGATTGCTCCAAGGTTTCAAAATGTCTTGGGGCAGAGATTGTTCCACAGTCTGATCCAATTAATTCAGACAGGGGTCAATTTCGAGACGTCTCTGAGGTTTGTTCTGACTGCAGGAGGGTTCTTAGTGTTTCTTCACCTAGTTTTTTTGTGTACTAGCTGGCATACAGTTAGATTCTTAGTCTTAGTTCTCAGATCAGGAATCAAACCCTTACCCCCTGCACTGGAAGGCCAGAATCTTAACCAGTGAACCCTCAGGGAAGTCCCTAGCTTCTTAGTTTTGATTAAGTGATGCCTCTTTTATTGGCCTACCACCAGAATCTCCTTGTTTTCAAGAATATCCTTATGTATGAACTTCCCCACACTGTTTCAGAAAAGTCAAATTCCTTTGGAGAGAGTTTCTGAGCTCTCTATACTTATGGCAAAATTTCTGGTTTTCTTCTGCCAGCATAGAACATCTCTTCTAAAAGTGACCTGGATCAAGGATCCTCAGGGTCACAGTACTCTCTGTCATCCTTAAGAGTTGAACAGTTATCCTGTTAGCAGGTGCTGAACAAAGGAAAGGAACCCCCAATCTCTTGGTCACACTCACCATGAATTTAACCTCTTTACTAAGAGCTGGAGAGGATGAGAAATGCTACATCTCTCTGTAAGATATTGTATCCCTTGATTAGGAGCTGAGGGGAGAGAAAGCTATCTTCTTGGCCACTCGGAGTTGGATTCCATCAAGTTAACTGAGGGTGCTGCTCCTGCTAAGTCACTTCAGTTGTGTACAACTCTGTGAGACCCCATAAACGGCAGCCCACCAGGCTCTCCCATCCCTGGGATTCTCCAGGCAAGAACACTGGAGTGGGTTGCCATTTCCTTCTCCAATGCATGAAAGTGAAAAGTGAAAGTGAAGTCATTCAGTCATGTCCGACTCCCAGTGACCCCATGGACTGCAGCCTAACAGGCTCCTCCATCCACGGATTTTCCAGGCAAGAGTACTAGAGTGGGTCGCCACTGCCTTCAGTAAGGGATGGTATTTTTCATGGCCCAAGTGTCATAGACTCTTGCTCTTCTTACCAAGTTTTAGGGTGTATTCTGAATACATGTTTCCTTATCTACTGTATGCCCTTAGGACACTTCCCAGAGAATTTAAGTGGTTGGTCTTTAAAAATAGTTTTTACCAGTTATGGTGGTTTGCTTGGGAGTAGGTTCACAGAACTCATGCTGCCACTTCAGAAATGAAACTCCCTCTCTCTTATCCTTATAATCATACTATTTCTATTAATATTCGTAAGCTTTGTTTTAGATACAGTTAGTTACTTGAAAACAGTAACTTTGATCACTTCAGGTCTTGATTTTAAGAATTTTTAGATAAAACCATAGCAACATTTAGTCTAGATCTACCTATAACAAGACTCTCCAAGCAGTCAATATCCCATCAAGGTTTTCTAATCTGTTTGGTGAGAAAAAGAAATATTCCCAGCCTGTGTGAGTGCTGGGCAATGCTATCTCTGATTTGTTGGACAGTTTTTTCACCAATCTTGGGTAATACTCTTCACATGCATCAGATGACCAGCATTCAGCTTAATACTCAAAAAGGAACCTATGCAGAGATTCAAAATTCTTGCACTGTGCAACCTTCGTCTCTGAAGTACTCTATCCCAAGAATTCTAGCTGACTTGGTTTCACTGGACTCTCGGTTCTATCTCCTCAACTTGGCGAGTCTACAAGGATCTCCTTGTGTCTCTCCTTCCTGTTTCCATGTTTCCTTCCATGGTTTCCAGGCCAGTAAGCAGGGGAGATTTCAAGGTTTATCTCATTTATTTTCTCTCTCCCAAGGATCTTCATATTCATTGCTGATAAACAGTGTCTTGAAAACCATTTATTTTGCATTTTTTTAAATCATTTCAGATGAGGGGAGATTCAGCCCTAATCTTGGCTAGTACAGAAGTCCTCTTTAGTTATTTGAAATATGGTTTTTAGTCTCTTCCTGATATTCAGTTCTGAAATCTGAAATCAGTTCTGAAATTCTGAAAGAGATGGGAATACCAGATCACCTGTCCTGCCTCTTGAGAAACCTGTATGCAGTTCAGGAGGCAACAGTTAGAACTGGACATGGACAACAAACTGGTTCCAAATAGAAAAAGGAGTACATCAAGGCTGTATATTGTCACCCTGCTTATTTAACTTCTATGCAAAGTACGTCATGAGAAATGCTGGGCTGGAAGAAGCACAAGCTGGAATCAAGATTGCCAGGAAAATTATCAATAACCTCAGATATACAGATGACACCATCCTTATGGCAGAAAGTAAAGAGGAGCTAAAAAGCCTCTTGATGAAAGTGAAAGAGCAGAGTGAAAAAGTTGGCTTAAAGCTCAACATTCAGAAAATGAAGATCATGGCATCTGGTCCCATCACTTCGTGGGAAATAGATGGGAAAACAGTGGTTGACTTTATTTTTTGGGGCTCCAAAATCACTGCAGATGGTAATTGCAGCCATGAAATTAAAAGACACTTACTCCTTGGAAGGAAAGTTACAACCAACCTAGACAGAATATTAAAAAGCAGAGACATTACTTTGCCAACAAAGGCCCATCTAGTCAAGGCTATAGTTTTTCCAGTGGTCATGTATGGATGTGAGAGTTGGACTATAAAGAAAACTGAGCACCAAAGAATTGATGCTTTTGAACTGTGGTGTTGCAAAAGACTCTTGAGAGTCCTTTGGACTGCAAGGAGATCCAACCAGTGCATCCTAAATGAGATAAGTCCTGGGTGTTCATTGGAAGGACTGATGTTGAAGCTGAAACTCCAATACTTTAGCTACCTGATGTGAAGAGCTGACTCATTTGAAAAGACCCTGATGCTGGGGAAGATTGAGGGCAGGAGGAGAAGCAGACGACAGAGGATAAGATGGTTGGATGGCATCACCAACTCAATGGACATGGGTTTCAGTGGACTCTGGGAGTTGGTAATGGAAAGGGAGGCCTGGCGTGCTGCAGTTGATGGGGTCTCCAAGAGTCAGACACGACTGAGCGATTGCACTGAACTGAAATTCAGTTATTTCAGATTCTTGGGTATTAATCTTACTATTTGTAGTATGTATTGACTCTTGCTCTTAATGAATCCTTTCCTTGTGTTCTAATGCTAAAGCTCACCTTTAATAATAATTCTCTCCCTTTGGAAATTCCTAAGTGGCTTGAATGGTTGAGGTATCCCCTTTAGAATAGTTGTCCCAGGTAAGTCATCCCAGAACTAATTTGTGTGTTAGTTTATCAAGTGGATAGGGTGATTTTAGATTCTCAATCAGTGTGCAGTGTAATCTGGAGTTTTTATATCTAACAGAAGGCCTTTTTCCATATATAGCCCTGGAAAAAAAAAAACAAGTTTCCTTTGTGCTTTGTCTGGATCAGTGATAAAAAAAATCTATTCCTTAATCAAGGTTGAAAGGCCTTTCTAAGGTCTTCGCTTTATGAAGGGGCTTCCCTGGTGGTTCAGAGGATAAAGAATCCACCTGCAATGTGGGAGATCTGAGTTCTATCCCTAGTTTGGGAAGATCCCCTGGAGGAGGCCATGACAACCAGTCCAGTATTCTTGCCTGGAGAATCCCCATGGACAGAGGAGCCTGGTGGGCTACAGTCCATAGGATCACACAGAGTCAGACATGACTGAAGTGACAAAGCAGCAGCAACAGCAGCTTTATGAAGAGGTTTTAGCTTCACCTTGTCACCTTGAAAAGAGTCAAGACCTCTCCTTATGTAGCCATTAAAACCCAAGTTTATAAATGCTGAGACTATTTCTGAATCTGTAAACTATCCCCAAGACCACTGTACAAGTTTTCGGCTTATTGGTCATTTTGACAAAGGAGGATTTATTTTCCTTTGTTGTGATTTCAGCTAGGTATTAAATTGTTTATATTTAAATTCAACATTTATAATAGTTATAGCAGAAGGTATTCCATATTATGGAGAAAGCAATGGCACCCCACTCCAGTACTCTTGCCTGGAAAATCCAATGGACGAAGGAGCCTGGTAGGCTGCAGTCCATGGGGATGCTGAGAGTTGGACACGACTCAATGACTTCACTTTTACTTTTCACTTTCATGCATTGGAGAAGGAAATGGTAATTCACTCCAGTGTTCTTGCTTGGAGAATCCCAGGGACGACGAGCCTGGTGGGCTGCCGTCTATGGGGTCACACAGAGTCAGACACGACTGAAGCAACTTAGCAGCAGCAGCATTCCATATTAGCTGAATCTATCTTGTTTTGGAACTATAAATTCTATCCACTGTAAGAATTAGGCAAAATATTGTATATGTAGGCAGATGTATATTATAATAGGAAATAGTCCAAAACCTCAATCAAATTCTTTAATACATCTATAAGCCAAACAAGGATTAAGGATAACTGTTTTGTAACTTTTGATCTGTTTGTCCAAAATTTTACAATTAAGATGCTATATATTACCACAAATTTAGAATTTTTGGACTTAACTTCCTGGGGGGTCAGAGGTTAAAGTGTCTGCCTCCAATGCAGGAGACCCGGGTTTGATCCATGGGTCGGGAAGATCCCCTGGAGAAGGAAATGGCAACCCACTCCAGTATTCTTGCCTGGAGAATCCCATGGACAGAGGAGCCTGGTAGGCTACAGTTCACAGGGTCGCCAAGAGTCAGACATGACTGAGCAACTTCACTTCACTTCACTTCCCTAACAGATATACAGATATGTGTTTGATTATAGTTTTATATATTTCAAGCTAATAAATTCCAATTTATCATTCATATCCATTCTATAACCCTAATCGCAATACACTTTTGAACACATTTATTTACTCAATGGCCAACAGAATGAAGATTCGAGATATCTTCTTTCTGTGTGAAAGTATAAATACTACAAGAAGAAGGAAGAATAGAAGAAAAGGTGGGGGTAAAAGGATAACTAAGAAAGTAATGGATTGATTATATTCTTTGCAGCCAAAGATGGAGAAGCTCTATACAGTCAGCAAAAACAAGACCAGGAGCTGACTGTCGCTCAGATCATGAACTCATTATTACCAAATTCAGACTTAAATTGAAGAAAGTAGGGAAAACCACTAGACCATTCAGGTATGACCTAAATCAAATCCCTTATGATTATACAGTGGAAGTGAGAAATAGATTTAAGGGACTAGATCTGATAGATAGAGTACCGATGAACTATGGATTGAGCTTCGTGACATTGTACAGGAGACAGGGATCAAGACCATCCCCATGGCAAAGAAATACAAAAAAGCAAAATGGCTGTCCGGGGAGGCCTTACAAATAGCTGTGAAAAGAAGAGAAGCGAAAAGCAAAGGAGAAAAGGAAAGATATAAGCATCTGAATGCTGCTGCTGCTAAGTCACTTCAGTTGTGTCTGACTCTGACCCCATAGATGGCAGCCCACCAGGCTCCCCTGTCCCTGGGATTCTCCAGGCAAGAACACTGGAGCGGGCTGCCATTTCCTTCTCCAATGCATGTAAGTGAAAAGTGAAAGGGAAGTCGCTCAGTCGTGTCCGACTCTTAGCGACCCCATGGACCACACCCTACCAGGCTCCTCTGTCCATGGGATTTTCCAGGCAAGAGTACTGGAGTGGGGTGCCATCACCTTCTCTCCAAAGAATAGCAAGAAGAGATAAGAAAGCCTTCCTCAGTGATCAATGCAAAGAAATAGAGGGAAACAACAGAATGGGAAAGACTAGAGATCTCCTCAAGAAAATTAGAGATACCAAGGGAACATTTCATGCAAAGATGGGCTTGATAAAGGACAGAAATGGTATGGACCTAACAGAAGCAGAAGATATTAAGAAGAGGTGGCAAGAATATACAGAAGAACTGTACAAAAACAGATCTTCACAACCAAGATAATCATGATGGTGTGATCACTCACCTAGAGCTAGACATCCTGGAATGTGAAGTCAAGTGGGCCTTAGAAAGCATCACTACAAACAAAGCTAGTGGAGGTGATGGAATTCCCATTGAGCTATTTCAAATCCTGAAAGATGATGCTGTGAAAGTGTTGCACTCAATAGGCCATTACATTTGGAAAACTCAGCAGTGGTCACAGGACTGGAAAAGGTCAGTTTTCATTTCAATCCCAAAGAAAGGCAATGCCAAAGAATGCTCAAACTACCATACAATTGCACTCATCTCTCACGCTAGCAGAGTAATGCTCAAAATTCTCCAAGCCAGACTCAGCAATACGTGAACCATGAACTTCCAGATGTTCAAGCTGGTTTTAGAAAAGGCAGAGGAACCAGAGATCAAATTGCCAATATCTGCTGGATCATGGAAAAAGCAAGAGAGTTCCAGAAAAACATCTATTTCTGCTTTATTGACCATGCCAAAGCCTCTGACTGTGTGGATCACAAGAAAACTGTGGAAAATTCTGGAAGAGATGGGAATACCAGACCACCTAACCTGCCTCTTGAGAAACCTATATGCAGGTCAGGAAGCAACAGTTAGAACTGGACATGGAACAACAAACTGGTTCCAAATAGGAAAAGGAGTACATCAAGGCTGTATATTGTCACCCTGCTTATTTAACTTATATGCAAAGGACATCATAAGGAACACTGGGCTGGAAGAAGCACAAGCTAGAATCAAGATTGCCAGGAGAAATATCAATAACCTCAGATATGCAGATGACAACACCCTTATGGCAGAAAGTGAAGAGGAATTAAAAAGCCTCTTGATGAAAGTGAAAGAGCAGAGTGAAAAAGCTGGCTTAAAGCTCAACATTCAGAAAACAAAGATCATGTCATTTGGTGCCATCACTTCATGGGAAATAGATGGGGAAACAGTGGAAACAGTGTGAGAATTTATTTTGGGGGGGCTCCAAAATCACTGCAGATGGTGATTGCAGCCATGAAATTAAAAGATGCCTACTCCTTGGAAGGAAAGTTATAACCAACATAGACAGTATATTCAAAAGCAGAGACATTACTTTGCCGACTAAGGTCCGTCTAGTCAAGGCTATGGTTTTTCCAGTAGTTATGTATGGATGTGAGAGTTGGACTGTGAAGAAAGCTGAGCACGGAAGAATTGATGCTTTTTAACTGTGGTGTTGCAGAAGACTTTTGAGAGTCCCTTGAACTGCAAGGAAATCCAACCAGTCCATTCTAAAGGAGATCAGTCCTGGGTGTTCTTTCGAAGGAATGATGCTAAAGCTGAAACTCCAGTACTTTGGCCACCTCATGCGGAAAGTTGACTCACTGAGAAGACTCTGATGCTGGGAGGGATTGGGGGCAGGAGGAGAAGGGGACGACCAAGGATCAGATGGCTGGATGGCATCACTGACTCAGTGGGCATGGGTCTGAGTGAACTCCGGGAGTTGGTGATGAACAGGGAGGCCTGGCGTGCTGCGATTCACGGGGTCGCAGAGAGTCGGACACGACTGAGCAACTGAACTGAACTCAACATAGTACAGAAAGAGAGAGTCTTAATAAGCACAGTATGAAGATGGTTACGATATAAAGGCAGGAGGATTTAGCCCCAGACCTAGGGATCAGGATTTCTAAGTGCCTCTCTGTTTCATAAAATGATTCCTTGATTAAACTGCCTAAGCTCAATGGTTTTTACTCTAGATACACAGGGCAAAATATCAAATATGTTTATTTGGTATATATTTACCAAGTATATATATCAAATGTCATTATAATTATGGTATTGGAATGGCTGAACAATTGCCTATGTAATTTGATTAGATTAGGGAAGAAATATCTTTATAGAAGATTCTGTTATTAATTGGGAGAAGAGCCAATTGAAAAATTGAGCAAAGAATCAATTAAATCTGTCATTTAGCCAGACTGGATTTTACTGAAGTATATTATCTAAACAAACATAAAGAAGATTACCCATATCCTTGGGGAAGTTACTATCACACACATTACAGGTAGAAGTTATAAAGGAAATTAGACAATACTATAATTTATAAGGCTGGTCTTGTTTTGGAAAACTATATTCGGCTTAATGTTTATAGCTGACATACTTCTTTGACATTCTTATATGAAATAAAATTCAGTATAATACTACTGACTCACTTCATTTGGTTCATCTAACAGCATTATTCATTTCATTTCAGTTCAATTGCTCAGTCGTGTCCGACTCTTTGCGACCCCATGAATCGCAGCACACCAGGCCTCCCCATCCATCACCATCTCCCGGAGTTCACTCAGACTCATGTCCATCCAGTCAGTGATGCCATCCAGCCATCTCATCCTCTGTTGTCCCCTTCTCCTCATTCTAACTGTTTAATTAGCAATAATGCCATTCAAAATGGAGATATATTTTCTGTCTTCTAATGACATATTTTCCAGAGTTTATTTTCAAAATATTCTTTAAGCCATCAATGGTTTGTATATAACAGCCAAATCCTGTAAATCTTGTCATGAGTAAGGATGATAAATTTCCCATGATTTTATTTATTTATTGTATAAAAAAATTTTCCTGCCCAAAAGTCTACTTGACTACACTACTTTTCCTTTCAAAAATACAGGATCCTTTTTCCATGTGATTCTCTTCTAGCAACTAACAGCTACCAAGCAAGAGAAGCCATTATATCGAGAAGACTTAGTGATACAGTGGAAAAGAAAAAAAAAAACAACACACAGAATTAAAAATCAGACAGCAAATCTAAGTTTGACTACTGGCTCTGCTGTTTACCAGTTGTGTGACCTTGTTGCTGCTGCTAAGTCACTTCAGTTGTGTCCGACTCTGTGAAATCTCACAGACAGCAGCCCACCTAGGCTCCCCCGTCCCTGGGATTCTCCAGGCAAGAATACTGGAGTGGGTTGCCATTTCCTTTTCCAATGCATAAGAGTGAAAAGTGTGACCTTAAGAAAGCTATTTATCTAACAGCTGATCAGTTTCTTTATCTACAAAAGTAAAGGGATAATTATGCCCAAAACAAAGGATTGCTGTGAGAATTTTAGATAAAAATGCCAAGCTCTCAAAATGCTAAAAAGAAAAAAAAAACAACTGGAGTAAGGTTGTGCTATACACCTATTCTAGATGCGTCTTCTTCTCCTTTAACATAAGTACTGTTCAAGTCTTTCTTGTACTACAAAATGAATTATGTAACAAAGATAAAATTTCACCAATTTTAAGTTTGTGAACCTCAAGGTTCTAACTAAGGCTGATCTTTTCTTTTTTTTTTTTTTATATTTACTATTGCCAATGCCTTTATTCTTTCTTGTGGATGCATATTACATTTTGTTGCATTTTTCTTCAGTCTCAAGAACTCCTGCAGCATTTCTTACAGCACAGATCTGGTAACAACAAATTCAGGTTTTCTTTAACTAGAAAGGGCTGATCTTTTCAAACCTACTCATTTATTAAATTCCAGCTATGTCCTTAGCACTCTTCTCATATGTTAAGAAAAAAAAAAAACACTGTAAAATTCTCTAAAATTCCTATAAAATCTCAGACCCTAACAGATAGCAATGAGAAGAGATCCCAGGCTTGGGAGTCTCTTAAAGTTTGATTTCTTGAGGTAAAAGACTTCTGAAAGCTGTTAAAGAAGAGCGCATTGGAAAAACAAAACAAACCACAACAGCAGCATCTCCCTTTCTCCTAATCTGATCCTCTATTTTCACTTTCTTTTAGTTCTGTACTGAAGACTTGAAAGCCAGCAATTCCACTATGAATTGAAGCAACATAATATATACTGCAACACTTCTTTGAGGCTTTGATACACTCAAGTAGGGAGTAGTTTTACTTTCTAAATAAGTAACAATAAAAGATGGGTATTAAACATTCTGAACAGAAACCATCTCTGTTTATACCTTTAAGAGCAACTGAAAAGTAGAGGTTAGTGCCACTCTATCAAAATGCCTTCAAAGTTAAATTCTATCACTCCAAAATGAAAAAGTTACAAATGTGTTTTCCTTAGATACATCCCTGTGAAAATAATTTCTTTTACTGGTAATTTACCTAATAAACTTTTTGGTTTATTAACAAGGGTCCTGAGAGAGTAAATAACTTCGGACAAGCATTTAACCTCTTAGGCCAGTGTGTTCTATATTCTTGCTATTCAAAGTATTCCACAAACCACAGAATTGACATCACTTGGGAGCTTGTTAGAAATGCAGAATATCCGGCTTACTGTAACCCTGTATAGGAACCTACTGTAACCCAGACCTACTGACTCAGAATCTGCATTTTATTAAGATCACATGTGATTTATATACATATAAAAGTTTTAGAACCACACTTACTATTCAGTAAGGGGGTTGGCCTAAATGATCTTAAGGTCACTTACAACTGATGATTTTTTTCAAGAGAGAAATAAGATCTGACAACATTGGAGCCTGTATTCTCATGTGGCAACAGTAGGCTGGAACTCAGTAGCAACTGCCCCATTAGATGGGGCATGCACTCTCCTTGGCTCCCCAAGTCCTATCCAGCCCTTCCATGTACTCATGTCAACTGGTTGGTCCCTATCTAGCCACTAAACTAAATTAGATACCAAACAGGATTGAGGAAGTTCCTTTTTCAGTAAATAAGAGAGGCTTTCAGGGGTTAAAATTCATTAACTATGAATGAATAGTTTTAGGTGAAAGGTGAAAGCACTTTCAGGTGAAAGGAAATAAATTATTCATTTACCTTGATGGGAAGTAGTGAGGTCCAGGTAGGAAGTAAGGGTGATGAAAAGAGAATCTTGGTGGTGTCCCAAACAACGCAGCTGGATGGCCAAGGGGAGGGGGCTGGTAGACGTGTGAGTGTGGAATAGGAGGAGCCTGGGAAATTGGAGTACTTCTAGGACAAGTGGAAACGCTGGGATACTCCTTGGGAGGTTGGAGAGTTGAGGTTGCAAATCTGGAATGGGCAGGACTTGCACTAGTTGGAATCCTGTTGGTGCTCTCCAGAGAAACAGGAGTGGGTCTTTTCACAGAGCGATTGACTCCAGAATGCAGCCTATTAGTGTCCGCTTGAGAGGGCCCAGAAAAGCGCTGGGGTGGGAGTGCTGGACGGAGGGGCAGACTTGGGGCTTGGACAGGCACCTGGGCAGTACGGAAACACTAGGCTGGAAAAGTGGGATGGGGCTTGGACGCTGGACTGCAGGTGTAGGCAGCTGGATGGTCGGTGGAGATTCACCTTCAGAAATAAAAACAGCATAGGTCAGGCATGAATTGAGTCACTATTTTTTCTTTTTTCAGCAGAACTTAATGAACTGTATAACCAGAAGCCTCCACTAACCTCCTTACCTAAGAACATCACCACTCTATTTCTTTCATAGCATCCTGACAAACTGAAGCCATCTTGTTCATTTATTTTACATTCTTGTCTCTCTTTCCCACCTAGATTCTAAATGCCCTAAGAAGAGAGACCTTTTCTGTTTTGTTCATTACTGTATCCCCAGGGTTCAAAATTCTGCCTGACACAGAATAGGTCCTTAAAAAAATATTTTTTTGATGAATAAATAAATGAACAAAATGTCTGAGTGAATGACAAATACAAATGCTGGAATATATATATAAATATTTCTAAAAGAAATAGTATGGAACTATTGATAGTGGTTCCTTTTAAAAGACGGTCATCTGGAAGAGGAGACAGAGCCATGGGAAGCCAGACTTTCATTTTATACCTATTGGGACTATTTGAATTTTCTATTCTCTAAATATATCAATTTTATGTATTAACAGAGGTTTCATCATAACAGTATGGGTCATTTTTTAAATTTTGTATACTCTATGATAAACTAAATTCTGAATGATATTTTTAATTGAAAAAAACTGAAGAAACCATCAGTAAAATTATTTTGCTTTATTGCATCCAATGTGAATACATAAGGAAATTCCCAAAAGAGACTATGACTTGCCATCAGTCAGCAATTTGTGAGATAGGAAAGAATATTATTGCAGCATGGCAAGATGGAGATAGCAGAATTTTTAGAGGCAACTAAAATTATCATGTATTTTATCTTTTTGATCCTGAAGAAGAAGGACTGCTAACTAAGTTACTCAAAAGACACATTTAGCCTAAATTTAACTAAACTTCTCCAAAGAAATACAGAGAGAAGCCAAAGTAATAGATCACGATCGAGTTTATTTCAGTGCAGTTACGTCTCTATTAATACAGAAGAGGCAGTCCAAGAACAGACTCTATAGTTAGAAATGTTTCTGTCAGAGGCCAAAAGGATTGTCAGTCTTCTCTCAGTCTTGGCCAGGTAACACATTCCTCTCCTTCCTTTTCTCCAGGTAAGTCAAATAACTATCACCCTTAAACCTGGAGGTAGGGAATGAAGAGATATATCCATCTGCTTCAAGATGGCCTCTGACCCAGTGAAATAGAGGCAACATAGAGCAGTGTACAGATGAAGCTGTCATGATTCTCAGTTAATGGGGTTAAATGGACTAGCTCTCCCATATGTGAAGCACAGGCTTTAGGCCTTTCTGATTAATCAAGCATAAAGTAATCTCCCTTTTCATGTTCCGTCAGAAACTATAAATCTATCACATATTATAAAAATAGTGTAAATTTGCAGGTCTGCCACCCTTACCACAATCACAAAACTGGGAGCTCAAGAGCAGGAACAGTTTAATTCATAGTAGTAGCCCCATTATCTGGCACAGAACCTGGTTAATAACAGTTAAGAAAGGTACGTATGACTAGATGGAAAGAAAATACAAACAAGCTTACAGCTGACAGAACCTCTATCTCTGATCTTGTACAAAAAAAAACAATCTCCTCCTCTAAATACATATTACACACAAGGCTGACTTGTAAAATCTCTCAAAGTTTTATTCACTGAATTATCACTGCACTCAAGACATCTGCTCCTAAAATCTACCTCTGATGCAGATTTTCTTTTCCTGTACAGTATGAAGTTAAGTAAGAAGAAGTGTTGTGTACCACTTCTGAGACTGGCCCATAAAAAACTCTCATGCACAATCCTCTAGGCTGTTAGTCCTCAAAAAAGAAATATGCTCTTTTTAGGCAAAGGAAACAAAAAATTATAGGAGCTGTAGTTACTTCAGTTACTGAAGAAGAAAAGCACTCAATCTTTTAGCTGATAGCAAATGTCCTTTTCTACCAAAGATATTTTTTATAAAATAGGGGAACCGGTGAAGCATGAGGTGATAAAAACCATGCACTCATTTACTTAAACAAACATTTACCAAGCAACTAACATTTCGACCTGAAGTAAAAAATCAGATGCATAGCGAGTTATATGGAAGTATAATAAAGATGTCCTAAATGTCAAAATTCAGGTTGCTATACCAAGAGGTTAATCATCACTGATAAACTCAGTGAATAGGGAAGACTTGTGGAAAGGGCAAAGATCAACATATCTCACTGTAGATAAGGTATGGAAAAGACTATCCAGTCACTTGGTTTCTCTCTTACTAGCACACAGCTAGGTTACATTTTCCAGCCTGCCTTGCAGTTAGGAGCGGTCATGTGGTTCAACACAACCGATGAAGTAAGTGTTGTATACCATTTCTGAGACTGGACCATAAAACTCTCATGTACAATCCTCCATGCTCTTTTCCCTTCTGCAAGTTCATGCACACTTGGCTACTACATATAAAAGACGGAAGAGCCCTAGGGTAGAAGAAACCTGTGTCTATGAATCCCTTGGAAGAAAGCCATAAAGACTAATAGAGTTTTGCCAAGAAAATGCACTAGTTATAGCAAACACTCTCTTCCAACAACACAAGAGAAGACTCTACACATGGACATCACCAGATGGTCAACACCGAAATCAGACTGATTATATTCTTTGCAGCCAAAGATGGAGAAGCTCTATACAGTCAGTAAAGACAAGACCGGGAGCTGACTGTGGCTCAGATCATGAACTCCTTATTGCCAAATTCAGACTCAAATTGAAGAAAGTGGGCAACACCACTAGACCATTCAGGTATGACCTAAATCAAATCCCTTATGATTATACAGTGGAAGTGAGAAATAGATTTAAGGGTCTAGATCTGATAGATAGAGTGCCTGATGAACTATGGAATGAGGTTCGTGACATTGTACAGGAGACAGGGATCAAGACCATCCCCATGGCAAAGAAATGCAAAAAAGCAAAATGGCTGTCTGGGGAGGCCTTACAAATAGCTGTGAAAAGAAGAGAGGCGAAAAGCAAAGGAGAAAAGGAAAGATATAAGCATCTGAATGCAGAGTTCCAAAGAATAGCAAGAAGAGATAAGAAAGCCTTCTTCAGCAATCAATGCAAAGAAATAGAGGAAAAGAACAGAAGGGGAAAGACTAGAGATCTCTTCAAGAAAATTAGAGATACCAAGGGAACATTTCATGCAAAGATGGGCTCGATAAAGGACAGAAATGGTCTGGACCTAACAGAAGCAGAAGATATTAAGAAGAGGTGGCAAGAATACACGGAAGAACTGTACAAAAAAGATCTTCATGACCCAGATAATCATGATGATGTGATGACTAATCTAGAGCCAGACATCTTGGAATGTGAAGTCAAGTGGGCCTTAGAAAGCATCACTACGAACAAAGCTAGTGGAGGTGATGGAATTCCAGTTGAGCTGTTTCAAATCCTGAAAGATGATGCTGTGAAAGTGCTGCACTCAATATGCCAGCAAATCTGGAAAA
The DNA here is from genome assembly GCA_006408695.1 of Aepyceros melampus. Taxonomy (NCBI): domain Eukaryota; kingdom Metazoa; phylum Chordata; class Mammalia; order Artiodactyla; family Bovidae; genus Aepyceros; species Aepyceros melampus. The sequence goes on along the minus strand of SJXQ01010228.1, from coordinate 13,946 downwards.
CTCAGCAGTGGCCACAGGACTGGAAAAGGTCAGTTTTCATTCCAATTCCAAAGAAAGGCAATGCCAAAGAATGCTCAAACTACCGCACAATTGCACTCATCTCACATGCTAGTAAAGTAATGCTCAAAATTCTCCAAGCCAGACTTCAGCAATACGTGAACCGTGAACTCCCTGATGTTCAAGCTGGTTTTAGAAAAGGCAAAGGAACCAGAGATCAAATTGCCAACATCCGCTGGATCATCAAAAAAGCAAGAGAGTTCCAGAAAAACATCTATTTCTGCTTTATTAACTATGCCAAAGCCTTTGACTGTGTGGATCACAAGAAAACTGTGGAAAATTCTGAAAGAGATGGGAATACCAGACCACCTAACATGCCTCTTGAGAAATCTGTATGCAGGTCAGGAAACAACAGTTAGAACTGGACATGGAACAACAGACTGGTTCCAAATAGGAAAAGGAGTACATCAAGGTTGTATATTGTCACCTTGCTTATTTAACTTCTATGCAGAGTACATCATGAGAAACGCGGGACTGGAAGAAACACAAGCTGGCATCAAGATTGCCGGGAGAAATATCAATCACCTCAGATATGCAGATGATACCACCCTTATGGCAGAAAGTGAAGAGGAGCTAAAAAGCCTCTTGATGAGAATGAAAGAGGAGAGTGAAAAAGTTGGCTTAAAGCTCAACATTCAGAAAACGAAGATCATGGCATCTGGTCCCATCACTTCATGGGAAATAGATGGAGAAACAGTGAAAACAGTGTCAGACTTTATTTTTTGGGGCTCCAAAATCACTGCAGATGGTGACTGCAGCCATGAAATTAAAAGATGCTTACTCCTTGAAAGAAAAGTTATGACCAACCTAGATAGCATACTTAAAGCAGAGACATTACTTTGCTGACTAAGGTCTGTCTAGTCAAGGCTATGGTTTTTCCTGTGGTCATGTATGGATGTGAGTGTTGGACTATGAAGAAGGCTGAGCGCAGAAGAATTGATGGTTTTGAACTGTGGTGTTGGAGAAGACTCTTGAGAGTCCCTTGTACTGTAAGGAGATCCAACCAGTCCATTCTGAAAGAGATCAACCCTGGGATTTCTTTGGAAGGAATGATGCTAAAGCTGAAACTCCAGTACTTTGGCCACCTCATGCGAAGAGTTGACTCATTGGAAAAGACCCTGATGCTGGGAGGGATTGGGGGCAGGAGGAGAAGGGGACGACCGAGGATGAGATGGCTGGATGGCATCATGGACTCAATGGACGTGAGTCTGAGTAAACTCCCGGAGTTGGTGTTGGACAGGGAGACCTGGCGTGCTGCGATTCATGGGGTTGCAAAGAGTCAGACACGACTGAGCAACTGAACTGAACAATTATATATATATGTAACTATTATACATATAACTATATATATACCTGGGGAAAGAATTCCAAAATTTTATATTTAAAAGATAATGATCTTTTTATAATTTGAGGTCCAAGAAACAAATCTTTACTGATACTACCTAAGAAGAAATGAAAGAAATTTAAAAAAAAAGCCAACAAAAATATACCTAGATTTGATTACCTTGTATATCGTTCTAAAAGGCTTCCTATAATTTTGTTTTTCATACTTATATAAAACATCATGAATGCAAGAGCTCTACCACTTTCTATTTCTCCAAACCTTTGCTCAGAATTGCATAAAGTTAATATAGTCTATTATAATGTCAGCTGCCTCAAGTAAGAACATTGATAAATATGTTTGTGAGAAAAGAAAACATACAGCATTTATTTAACTGTGGATAGAATGACATGGAAGAAAAGCTTTAGAAAAAGGTGTAAAAAAAAAAGAAACACAGAATGATAAAAGCGTAAATCATAAATAACATAACATTATACAAGGTAAGTTTTTTTTTAAAAAAAGCTAATTAAACCCAGTTTGAATATAGAATTAAAAGAGATACTACAAAATAGCAAAGGTACTGAGAGAGGAACAGGGTGATAGGATCAGCTTTCTTTGCCCTGAGTCTGGATACCCTTGATGTGGCCTTGTTGGTATTTATGACTATAATAATACACGAGGAAAAAAACTGAGAATGCCTACGTTCCTAATAAGTCAATTTTAAAACTAGAGAGAACAGCAGTTTTAGGACAAGTGATAGTAAGCAAGGAATGTACAAAGCTCTGCCTGAGATGACTAAAATAGGCTCTGGAAGAACAAACTAATGATGGATAGCCCTATAAAAGTTCTTAAGATATTAAATTCTCATTTGGGGTTCTTAAAAGCAAAAGACAAGAATGTTGTAAAGAACTCATAATAGAGGAGAAATTTTAGAGAAAGACAATATAATGAACCAAGTATCTGGTAGACGACAGATTACTTCCATTGCTTTTCTAGAGCAGCAAAAATAAAAAAAAGGTCTTAACAGGTCAGTCATCATTATTAAGTTCCAGGACAGGATGCCTCATACCTCATCAGCAAGGCATTCTTTTATGCTAAAACTAAAAACACATTCCTATTTCCTATTGAATTACCTCAAGTCATTTCGTGCATTATCTGCATAATCTATGGACTCATCCTGATTTGCTTAAAAGGTCTGACATGGAATATTTGCTAGTCTGGCAAACAAAGGACTTTGATGTCTACTGAAAATTTTCCTTCTCTGATCTAATGTTTTCACTTTCTCACTTTTGATTTTTTTCTTAATATTGTTGTTTAAACTCTTAAGCTATCAGAAGCAAAATTTCAAGTTGAGAGGTAAAATTATCACATAAGCCATTATAAAATTATAATCTACAATAAAACCAACTCACCAACTGGATGAGTGATGGTGTTCTGTAGGCTGGGAATTACCACAGAGTAGGTAGGTGAGCGATAAGGATAAATTGTTGTTGGATTTGTAGAGATGATATTCTGTGTGGTACCAGAAAATACATTGGAAACGCTAGAGGGAAGCGTTTTCGCTTCCCTGGACGAGGTTGATAAACCCAACCTAGAGAAGAAGATTAACCATTTTTAATTTGAACCTACAAATCCTATTTTGCCTTTAAATAGTTCTTTTCACATTAAAAGTCCAAAATGCTTCTAAGTCTTAGTTGTCTAAAGTATCTTTTCCACTTCTATGATACTATTTTTGTGCATTTCAGCATATCTATCCATATGGCTCCTAGCTAGTGGTCAACGTCGTAACTAATAATTCAAAGGAAGACCAACAGCAAATGTCTTTTCTCCAAAGACACATAATTAATTTACAGTAAAATCAACATTAAAGGCACTGAGTCTGAATTCCAAAGTTTTTCCTCTACCCATTAAAAAAAAAAAAATGCCCCAGTAAGACGCTATTTGTCTCCTCCTGTTTTTTTTTTTTTTTTACTTTCTGTAAGATATAATTATCTATGTCTAACAATGAAGCAGTTATTAATGACCCGTCACTATTTTTACGCCTTCTTAGGGAAAAGTCACCCTATTAGACTTGGCAGTCTCCAAATCCACAAACCACCCAATTTCCTTCTAAACTCAGAAAAATGGAGTTATGGCAGTTGTTGCCACTGTACAACCAAGAGAATCACTAGTTCCCTGTAACCACTACTCTGACCATTGCCAGCCTGAATCTGTTATTACTTTAGGAAAAAAATTCTTTCCACACACAATGTGTTGGTCATACCAACATATATTAAGCTTTTACCAAGCTTAATAACAATGTCCTCACTGCTGGGGAGAAAGTCAGAATTTATTTCAAACTATATCATGATGAGGATAAATTTATCAGGCAGGAGGCACGACTAGATTCTGATAACCATATAACATTAAAATGGAGCTTGGTGCTAATGCCTGCAGTGTGCACTGCATATTTTTCTGTTGCTGTGAGCTGAACACTTCATTTTCTAATATATTTGAAATATCATAGCATAGAACTGTGGAGCTTGACCTTCATTAAATTTATATTTTTATATTAAATCAAAACCACTTAAAACTGTATATCCCCAGGTTTGCATTAGTAGGCAAATATAAGACCAGGTCAGGTTTGCATTGGTTGGCAAATATGAGACCAGATATTCTAATTTGTTGTGTTTAAGAAAACTTAAGTCCAGTATCAGTTCAATCGTTACTATAATATTAACCATACTTTTTTCTCTATTGTACATATCAGACCAGAAAAAAATTACATTTTGTCTTTCAATCTCATCCTAACCTATTCTTTACCTAAATAAATAAATTTAAAAGAAATTAGAAAGAGGCTTTGTTCATTTCATTTGATTACCAGGAAATTCCTCTCTGTGCTTTTCTTTAATCTTTTGTGCTTCATCATAATAGGGTTTCTTTTGTTCTTCACTAAGTTTGTTCCACTCTAACCCGAGCTGGACACTGATTTCTGCATTGTTGGCTGCTGGGTTAGCTTTGGCTAGTGCTGGCCGGTGGATCCTTGCCCAAACCATAAATGCATTCATTGGTCGCTTCACATGACCATTTCTGTCCTTACTGAAGGGAGTATCTGGTATTCCTACATGACAAAAATTAAAAGACTAAATTAATGTGCCACACACACACACAATTTTAAAGTGAAGTGCACCTCCAACTATATTTACTTTTTAAACATATGGAGAAAATATTCACTTCAATATAGCCAAAGAACTGCCAGTATTCCAGAATTCCTCATAACCCTTAACTCAGCACTTGTGGTTTAGAATGATTGTTCTTTTCCTCAGAAAGAATATTATTATTGAAGACACTGTAAAATGCTGGCTTATTACTTCCTTGAGTTATATTAATGCTTCTAACAACAATTAACATTTGGCTTATTTCCCATTAAAAATATTCTATTAATGGGGAACAGGAACTATAACTTATTCATGACTATAATCCTAGCACTAGGTGGGTGTACCCTAAAAGTTTAAAGGAATTCACTTACATGCTGCTGGAGTGCCCATTCAAGCAAAAATACTTATAATATTATAGTGTTAGTTATATTTCATTATTTAAGTGAAGCACCGCCAAGGTGGGTTATTAACACTAGTCCCATGTCCTGGGGAAAAAAGAGGAAAATAATAAAGGTGACTTTTTGAAAGTCACAGGGGCAACTGAAATTACAATAAAGGAAGTTATTTAAAGTCACATTTCTTATATAATTCATCAAAAGCCACTGTCTATAAATGTCATATATTCTCTTTATCTTAAGGTTACTTGACATATAAAATTTTAAAATGCACAAAGGATGAAACAAGTATTATAATGAAAGCTTTCCCTTTCTCTCCTTTAGAAAATGAAAACAACATTTAAAAATTACTAAAAGTGAAAAGTAAGAGGGTGAGGAGGGAAGGAAGAATCAATAAAGAAAATAAGAATACAGTAAAATTAATGAAAATATAAAGTGAAGATTAATATGAATTTCCACATTTACTGGGATAATTGTCTGAATTAAATCTTACAACAAGAATTTTCTAGGTATGTATTTGGAAATAATGGATAGAAATAAGATACCTACTTTTAATTGTTACTACTATAATTATGGTCCTTTATTTGAAAACTTTTATTCTACTTTCATTTTCTGTATTTCTGTAAGTCCTTAGTCTTTAGAATAGTTACAATTAATTATGTAGTCTTTTCTCCTAGAAAATGCTTACTCTTCATTTTTAAAAAAGAAAAATCATTTCTAAATCCAGTATAAACTTTTTTCTTAAACTTTTTAAATTAATACATGTAAAAACACTGAGCTACTATCATACATTTAAAAATGTTGGTTATCTGCAGCAATATAAACTGAGAATGTTGTATTTACCTAGAAAGACTATTTCTATTTTTGTGTATAAGCATTAGTCGCACCTAAATCTCATTTAATGGACCTTTAAAAAAAGAGGTTATTTTTCAAGTTTGGGAATCTTGAACGTGTTAGTGTATTTTACTGGTATATGTACAAGTCAGAAGTGATACCTGTGCAGACTTTGCCCTGAATCCATGATTTTATTTTTCTAGTTTAGGCTTCTCAACAGCTGATATGTCAGCTATGGGCAATAGCGAAGTCTGAAAACCAGATTGATTCCCCTGCTGTCTAATACCTGCATCTGAGGGAAGCACCGTGAGCGGGACATCTTTGGTTTCAATTTTTACAGAAGGCTCCAGTAAGGACTGCATTTTAATAGGCACTGGTGTCAATGGGACCTTGGTCAATCGTATCAGCTCTGAAGGTGGTGGTCCCTGAAACTGGATCCGGGCCCCAGGGGGTACGGTGTGAAGAGTCAAAGGGATCCTGAGGTCTTGCTGATGTGTCCCAAAGGCACTGGACGGCTGGGTCAGGATGACATCCTTGCTGCCATGGGCCAGGCCATTGGCCGCAGGCTCTGTACTGAGCCTGCAGTCCTCTCGAAGTCTCTCAGGCGCCTCCGTTTTGATGACTCCTTCTCTGAGGACTGCCAGGCTTTTGCCTTCTTCGCCTTTTGCTGCGTAGCTCACAATCTCCTCCGCCTCCAACTTGCCCTTCTTCTCGTCCCCTCGGCGGCTGTTGAGGGGCCCAGAGCCTTCTGCCTTCACCGTCCTGGAGGTTTTAGGGCACGCCTCGACGGCCCTCCGAGGCCCAACCAACAGATCCAAGCTGGGTCCTGGCTCCTGCTTCTCCGCCTTAACGTGCAGCGCTCGGGGCTGCAACGGGTCCAACTCAGGCCTGCAGGGCACGCCCTCAGATGCGGGGGGCGGCGGCGGCAGCAGGAGCAGCTCGGGCCTCAGCTGCAGCAGCCGCGCCTGCGCGGGAGAGGTGGCGGCGCCTTCCTCCCGGGCCTGAGGCAGTGGTGGCCCGGGTGGCAGCAGTAACACCTGCTCCGGCTTCACCTGCAGCAGCCGTCGTGCCGCTGGCTGTACGCTCGACGCCGAGGGTTCCCCACAAGACGAGGCGACGGTCGCAATGGCGGCCGCGCACGGGGTGGGCGGCGACGGAGAAGGGTCCGCGGCCGCTGCCCGGAAGGAGGCGCCCTCGACGGGCAGCGGGGGCGGAGCAGGACGCAGCGGGCGAGGCGGGGTCGCCCGCGGCAGTTGGCGCTGCTGAA
>SJXQ01010227.1:45013-103235 GCA_006408695.1 Aepyceros melampus | reverse complement strand
GTGGACGTGGGTCTGAGTGAACTCCTGGAGTTGGTTATGGACAGGGAGGCCTGGTGTGCTGCGATTCATGGGGTCGCAAAGATTTGGACATGACTGAGCGACTGAACTGTAATGAACTGAACAGTAAAACTGGGAAAGTTTTAAGCTAAGGGTACATGCATATTCACGAAGAGACTTGTGTAGTTAACAGATTCCAAACTATAGCTGAATGAAGTAACCATGGTCAGAAAAGTTCAACATCATGCTTTAGATTGCAATTGATCTGATGATTGAGCACTTCAGGTTAATCTTTACCGATGAAATAGAGACAGGGAGTCTTTACAACATATACGTTTTCTTTGCTATTATTATTTCACTTGCTTGAAAGCAATGGGTTTTTTCCTGAATTTTTTTGTCCCCTTAAGGTCATTAATTAGTGAGATCTGTTCAAAGAGAAGCACTGTGGCCAGGCTTAGATCACAAAATAGCTTGGGCCAAAAATGGCTTCTCTTATGTCAGAAAAGTCATGTCTGGTTCTTTTTCTCCAGGCATCCCCTACTTTAACTGGTTACAGTATTATATCAGCATAACCCAGCTTATCTTAATTGATACATAAATTAGATACATAGCAAAGAGAATGAAATCCTGCCATTTACAATGACATGGATGAAATTATAAGAGAAATAAGCCAGACACAATGACAAATACTGCATGATCTCATTTATATGTGGTATGGTCCAATTCATAGAATCTAAGAGCAGAATGCTGGTTGCCAGCTATTTGGGAGGTGGTGGCTGAAATAAGGAGATATTGATCAAAAAGTACAAAGTTCAGTTGTACAGGATAAGTCCTGGAGTTCTAATGTACATCATGGTGACCATAGTAAATAACATTGTATTGCATAGTTGAAATATTCTAAGAGGGTATGGCCAAAGTGTTCCCACCACAGAAATGAAAAGAAAGAAAATGATAACTATGCAGGTTTATAGATAAAGCTAATTATCTTGATTGCAGTGATCATTTTGCAACATATACATATACCAAAGCATCAAGTTGTACACCTTAAATAATACAAATTTTATTTGTCAATTATACTTCAAGAAAACTGAAACAAAAACTGCATACTTAGAAGTAGGATATTGCAAAAGCATAAACTAGGTGGCATTAATGCAATGGTTTGAAGGGATACAACTGGGAAACTGATATTAGAGACTATAAAAATTGCTGTCTAGATTATGGGAGTAGAACACTTATCTGGGGATAACTGGCAAGACAATCATGTACCTAACTCATTTGTATCTCTAGAAAAGGATGTTGGAAAACTAGAAGGAGTTACAAGAAAGAGTTGAGCTCAAGAAAATTTAGTAATTTTTAAAGCTGATATGAAGAAGGATTATAGAGTTCAGATCCTTTTACAGTCAAATAAATGAAATACAAGTAGTTCTCATTTTAAAATTCAGTTTTAAAAAAGATACAATTGAGGAATCCTTTGAATAATAACCATTCAGTAGATTCCTTCTCTAATATAAACTGTCTCAAGGCAAATAGATTATTAATTTGAATACCTAGTAAATGTCTTCAGTTGTATGAAATGATGCAGAATAAGGGTGAGATTTTTTTTCACTACAGCAGTAGGCTCGGGGTTCCAGTCAATAGATGAAGACAGAGAATAAAAGAGAAACAAAGCAAGGAAATTTATAAGTACTGTTAATTACATTTTGAAAATAACTATCTCTTCTTAGAACATGTTGTTGACTGCAGTCAAATGGTTGAGATTCACTAATATAAAGTGAAATTAAAAAAAAATTTTACTGAAATATAGTTGACTGATAATATTGTATTAATTTCACTACAACATGGTGATTCAATAATTTTATAGATTATACTCCATTTAAGGTTATAAAATATTGACTAAATTCCCTCTATAATATATGCTTTTAGCTAAATTATTTAATTTTACATAGTAGCTTGTATCTTTTAATCCCCTACCATTTTTACCACCCCCTCCCTTCCTTCTCTCCACTTGTAGCCACTACTTTATTCTCTGTATCTGTGACTTTGTTTCTGTTTTGTTATAATAACTAGTTATAGTTTTATATTCCATGTATATGTGATTACATACAATATTTGCCTTTCTCTGTCTTTTTTTCTAAGCACAATACCCTCCAGGTTCATCCATGTTGTTACATGTTTCCCTCACTCCCACCTCCCACCCCTTCTCACCCCTCTAGGTCATCATAGAGCACTGGATTTGGGTTTCCTGTTTCATACAGCAAATTCCACTATCTATTTAACATATGAAAATATATAGGTTTCAATGCTTCTCTCTCATATCATCTAACCATCTTCTTCCCCTACGGTGTCTAAAAGTCTGTTCTTTATATCTGTGTCTCCTTTGCTTCCCTGCAAATAGGATCATCAGTACCATTTTTCTAGATTCCATATATATGCATTAGTATATGATATTTGTTTTTCTCTTTGACTTATTTCACTCTGTATAATAGGCTCTAGGTTCACCCACCTCATTAAAAATGACTCAAATGCATTCCTTTTTATAGCTGAATGATATTCCATTGCACATATATACCACATCTTCTTTATCCATTCATCTGTGGATGGACACTGAGGTTGCTTCCATGTCCTAGTTATTGCAAATAGTGCTATGATGAACACTGGGGTACATATGCCCTTTTCAATTATGGTTTCCTATGGGTGTACTCCCAGTTAGTGGAATTGTTGGGTCATACGGTAGTTTTATTCCTACTTTTTTAAGGAATCTCCACACTGTTCTCCATAGTGGTTATATCAGTTTGCATTCCCATCAACAGCATATTTGTTTTGTTGTACTGTGGTGCTACAATGTATTTTTTAAAAAATATTTAAAATAGTCTTAGAATTAGACTTCAAATTTTGCTACATTTTTCTTAGTATTTTAGATTTATTTTTGGTTTGACATTTTAACTTTGTGTTCTGAAATAGGCATCATTTAAAAATCACTTAAATCATTTATTGTTGTTTTCAGTTCTTAATGCTTTAGTACTTTAGTATTTCTAAAGTTCTCTGAATTCTTGTAAATTTTTATTAGTTGGTCTATTTTAGATATTGGGATTTGATGTATAAACTGATATTTCCTGATCAAACTTCTGATAATATTATTTTGAGTCATTTAATAATACTTCACACTGTTAAGCATTTTGAAACACAAGGTTTAGATCTTTATATACCATATGTTGCCATTGACTTCCACTGAGTACAGATGCAGTTGAGAGTCAGAAAAAAACATCTGAACATCTATCAAAACAATTACCATCATCTAACCACAACAAACCTAACTGTAATAAAAGTATTAGTTCTATCATTCTTCAAAAAATAGTAAAATATTTATTGTATTATTTTCAAATACATTGGATGGTTTAAATATGATAAAATTAAATTTCCAGAAGAAAAAAAACAACCAAGAAGACACCACACCATTTCAACTAACAAGCTTTACCTACCATGTTTACATATTTAGTTCTAAATATTGAGGGGATTTGGGCAAAACTTTCCTTTGAAATCTAAAATTTTTCAACCAAAATGGAATGCTTGTGGATTAATTTAATGCATTTACAGTCTCAGGCTATCTGTCTGTCTAGTTATCTATCATCAAAATAATATCACATAATTCCTGTTCTAATAATCAGTCCAACATCTATTTGGAAACTCAAGTGATAGACCCAGAGGTTCAGAAAAACAAAACAAAACAAAACAAAATCCTCACAATTAATCCTTATTTACTGCTTATAGTGGCAGGTTGAAAATAAATGCCAATTTTTAAACATTCCTCTCATTGAAATTCAGGGCCTAATTCCTCCTCCTTTGAAAACTGAGGTGGCTTGACGGATAGAACTTGGCAGAAGTAAAATTCTGGGGCTTTTGAGATTAGGTCATAAGATATCTTGCAGCTTCCTCCTAGATCTTCTGGGGCCATTTACTCTTGAAGTCTTATGCTACAATGTAAGAAATCTGCTTATCTGTGACTGCTTTACTGAAGACAGCATGTGAAAAAAATCCCTGGAACTAGAGAAAGGGCAGTCCCAGAAGCATTTAATCTTCTAAACACCATTGCCAAGACATCAGGCAAGTGTATGGATGTAGATCCTCTAGGCCATTCTAGCCATCAGAATGCCACAGACTGACTCAAACTGACACCATGTGGAACAGGTGAATCACTCAGCCAAGTATTGCTATAATTCCTCACACAATAACCATGAGCTATAACAAAGGGTTATTCTTTTTAGCCATAAGGTTTTGAGGTAATTTTCATCAGAAACTATGCAGAGCCTGATTAATAGTATTTGCAAGCTAATTAGCTGACAGAAGACTTGGGTTGGAGAAAAAGGGCTTTATTATTGACAGCAAAAGGGGTCATGAGGGCTACATGTTGGTCTGTGTAGTGTCCTCATGCTACCCATTTTCCACTGGGGCAACCCAAATGGTTTATCATGGACACTTATACATGCAGTGGGTTGTGTTATAGGAGAGTAACAAGCTTAGTACAGTTAACACTTTTATAGACAGCAGAAGCAAACTTGCTCTTTGTTTGGAAGAAAATATTACCACGCCCTTCAGAGGTGTTTCTGCAAATACAACCTGAAGAAATGGTCAAAATAAAAAGTGATTTGGACCTTGCATTTTTGGGATACCCAATGAGAGTGTGCAGAGATGCTCAGGGGTCATGGTGGATTCTTTCAGCAGAGTGTTACACAACAACACATTTCATTTCTTCTAGGACAATTATCACTATAAAAAAGAGCATATCCTGGTCCCTGGGTATTGAGAAATAAAATTACATGTGTTTTTGTGTTATCTTATTGGAAAAAGAAATACCATATGTCAGAGATTGGTACCTCTTTGTAAAATTTCTGATCTCACACCTCTCTTTCAGAATGGTCTTCATTTTCAATTTCCCTTCCCTCCCATTAACACTTAATTCTAAAAATCAAGACTTTTTAATATGGTGTTAGAGTTTCATGATGGGATTAATAATGTAAATATCCTTTTATGTACAAAATGTTACACGTGTGCTCAGTCACTCAATCCTGTCTAAGTCTTTGCAAAACCATGGACTGCAGTATGCCAGGCTCCTCTGTCCCTGGGATTCTCCAGGCAATAATATGGAGTGGGTTGCCATTTCCTTCTCCAGGGGATCTTCCAAACCCAGGGATTGAACCCACATTTCCTGCGTCTTGTGCATTGGCAGGTGAATGAGCAACTAAGGACATACACACACACACACACACACACACACACACAAGAACACTGAAGATATGGAGGAATTTCACTCTATTTACCTTAGCCAACTTAGAGATTTATCTTTTAAGCCCTAAAAATGCTTCATCAGCCATCACTGACAAGCTAGTCTCTAACCACTGACTACTTGTAAATAGCTTAGTATTGTACTGTGTGGGACAATAACTTTGGTGACTCTGGAAAATTGCTTTTCCATGGTTCAGTGTGTATTATGTGGAAATTTTATTGGCAGAATTGGAGTAGGTACATTAGGACTGTGAAAATTCAAACCTGCACAAATGACATTAATCCTTTTTCTGATGAGTCTAAGCCAGCACAAGTAGACAGATTACCTGGTTTAGATTTCTTAAATTATTGTTCCTCTATTAATGATATAATATCCATGGAACTGGATAAAATAGGCTTTGGAACATAAACCTTATTCACAAGAAGTCAGAGATCTCACAGTACATCTGGTCCTTTGTGACATTATACGAAAGTTAATAGCATTGAACTTGGCAATAGGAATAAAATCTCACATGCCAGTATAAATCCCATTTTATTCTCCTCCCTATATAACTGGTCTATCTATAGAGCATAAATTTCCTGTCAACATTTATAAGTTTTATTGCCTCCTTAGTAAATGCAAAAGTATACTATATATTTAAAAACCATTATATTTTGATTACACTAGTTCCAGATAGATTAAAAGTAATTACTTAAAAAAATTAGATATTCAGGGGTTGTTTTAGGGACAAAATTTATTTTTTAGTTTTCAAAGGCTTCTGTTAAACTGAACTCTGTTTTATTTCAAATTTAAGGCAAGTTGTTTTTGGTTACAACAGAGACTCAAAGCAGCTTCTTAATTCATTGAATTAAAATATAGCAATGATTAAATGACTAATTATTATAGCACTAATTAGATTATTTATTTTATTAAATAAATAAATTATTTAAATAATTATTTTTATAAAAGATACAATTAATTTTGATGATAGCCATCTGACAGGTGGGAAGTGATAGTTCATTGTAGTTTTGATTTGCATTGTTCTGATCATTAATGACACTGAACATCTTTTCATGTACCTGTTGGCCATCTGTATTGTTTTTTTTTTGAAAAGTGCCTACTCATGTCTTCTTCCCTTATTTTTAATCTGTCTGTTGCTTATAAACAGATTTTAATAAATTTGTTGTTTATAAATCTGTTTGTTGAGTTGTATGAGCTATTTATATATGTTGAATATTAACACTTTATTAGTTATAATATTTGCAAATATTTTCTCTCATTCAGTAGGCTGACTTTTCCTTAATTTTAAGTAAGTCTCATTTGTTTATTTTTGCTTATATTTTCCATGCTTTAGAAGACAGTACCAGAAAATATTAGTATAATTTATGTCAAATAATGTTCTGCCTATGTTTTCCTCTGTTTTTTTTTTCTTTAATTAATTTTTATTTTTTTAGTTTGTTTTGCTTTACAATACTGTATTCATTTTGCTACACATCGACATGGATCAGCCACGAGTGTACATGAACTCCCAATCCCGACTCCCACCTCCCCCCTCCCGCCCCACACCCTCTCTCTGGATTATCCCCGTACATCAGTCCCAAGCATCCTGCATCCTGCATCAAACCTGGACTGGCGATTCGTTTCACTTACGATATCATACATGTTATACTGCCAGTCTGCCAACCCATCCCACCCTCTCCCTCTCCCACAGAATCCAAAAGGCCGTTCTATACATCTATGTCTCTTTTGCTGTCTTGCTGGGGGTTTTATAGTATATGGTCTTACATTTTAGTCTTTAATCCATTTTGAGTTTGTTTTTGTATATGGTATTAAAGAGTGTTCTAATTTCATTCTTTCACATATAGTTGTCCAGTTTTCCTGCTGCTGCCTCTAATTCGCTTTAGTCGTGTCCGACTCTGTGCACCCCATAGATGGCAGCCCACCAGGCTCCACCGTCCCTGGGATTCTCCAGGCAAGAACACTGGAGTGGGTTGCCATTTCCTTCTCCAAAGCATGAAAGTGAAACGTAAAAGTGAAGTCGCTCAGTCGTGTCTGACTCTTAGCGACCCCATGGACTACAGCCCACCAGGCTCCTCCATCCATGGGATTTTCCAGGCAAGAGTACTGGAGTGGGGTGCCATTCCTAACACCACATTTATGGAAGAGACTCTTTGGTCCATTGAATATTCTTGCCTCCTTTATCATAGATTAATTGATCATAAGTGTGTGGGTTTATTTCTGGGCTCTTTATTCTTTTCCATTGATCCATATATCATTATGAAGAAAGTAAAAAAATATAGACATAGTAGGAAAAAGAATTTTGAAATCGTTTATGTGTTAAGAGACTAGTATCCTGAATATATAAAGAACTCTTACAACTTATACCAAAATGATAAACAACTCAATCAATAAATATACAAAGGACTTGGACAGATTTTCCAAGAAGATATATAAATTACCAATAAGCACATGAAAAAATGCTCAACATTAGTCATCAAGGAAACACAAATCAAAACCAAAATAAAGTACTACTTTACACTCAGTAGAATGACTATAATAATCATAAGAACAATAAGTGTTGGCATAAATTTGGAGAAATTGGTACCCTTGTGAATTCCTAATAAGAATACAAAATGGGGGACTTTCCTGGTGGTCCAGTGGTTAAAAATCTGCCTTGCAGTTCAGAGAACAAAGGTTCAATTCCTGGTTTGGGAACTAAGATCCTGAGAGCCCATGTTCTGCAACTCCTAAAATGTGCTTTCTCTGGAGCTTGTGCATGGCAACTGCTGAGCCCACATATCACAACTAGAGAGTCCATGTGCCACAACAAAGACTTTGTGTGCCACAGTTAAGACCTGACACACCAAAGGGGGGAAAAAAAAACATGAAGAATTTCTTTTTAAAGAGTTCAAAATGGTTTACTTGATATGAAAACATATATAAAATTAAACATAAAATTACCATCAGAACTTGCAATTCCACTTCTAGGTATATATCCAAAAGAATTTAAAATAGACAGTCCATCAAATACATGCACATAAATCTTCATAGGAGCTTTATTCACAATAGCCAAATGTTATAACAGCTCAAGTGTCCATCAAGGAATGAGCTGAAAAACAATTTGTGGTATATCCACACTACTGAATATTATTCAGCCATAAAAAGTAGATTAAATAATGATATATGGTGCAACATGGATGAACCTCCAAACCATTATGCTAAAAGTAAGAAGCCAGACAATATCACATATTGTATGATCCCATTTATATAAATATCCAGATTAGATAAATCCATAGATATGCAGATTTGTGGTTGCCACAGACTGCAGGGAAAAGGAATGAGAAGACAGTATTTAATGGCTAAGGAATTTTACTGTACAGAGATAAAAACATTTTGCAATTAGATAGATGTGATGGTTGTACAAAATGTCACTGAATTTTTCACTTTAAAATAGTTATTTTTATGTTGTGTGACTTTTATGTTGATAAATTATTTTAAAATAATGGTCCAGAATATTTTTTCATATTTGATAGAAAACATGCAAGAGCCTTCAGTTCAGTTCAGTCACTCAGTTGTGCTCAACTCTTTGTGACCCCATGAACCACAGCACGCCAGGCCTCCCTGTCCATCACAAATTCTCGGAGTTCACCCAAACCCATGTCCATTGAGTCAGTGATACCATCCAACCATCTCATCCTCTGTGGTCCCCTTCCCCTCCTGCCCTCAATCTTTCCCAGCATCAGAGTCTTTTCAAATGAGTCAGCTCTTCGAATCAGGTGGCCAAAGTATTGAAGTTTCAGCTTCAACATCAGCCCTTCCAATGAACACCCAGGACTGATCTCTTTTAGGAGGGACTGGTTGGATCTCCCTGCAGTCCAAGGGACTCATAAGAGTCTTCTCCAACACCACAGTTCAAACGCATCAATTCTTCAGCACTCAGCTTTCTTTATAGTCCAACTCTCACATCCATACATGACTACTGGAAAAACAATAGCCTTGACTAGACAGACTTTCGTTGGTAATGTCTCCGCTTTTCAATATGCTGTCTAGGTTGCTCATAACTTTCCTTCCATTGAGTAAGTGTCTTTTAATTTCATGGCTGCAATCATCATCTGTAGTGATTTTGGAGCCCCCCAAAATAAAGTCTGACACTGTTTCCACTGTTTCCCCATCATTTCCCATGAAGTGATGGACCGGATGCCATGATCTTCATTTTCTGAATGTTGAGCTTTAAGCCAACTTTTTCACTCTCCTCTTTCACTTTCATCAAGAGGCTTTTTAGTTCTTCTTCACTTCTGCCATAAGGGTGGTGTCATCTGCATATCTGAGGTTATTGATATTTCTCCCGGCAATCTTGATTCCAGCTTGTGCTTCTTCCAGTCCAGCATTTCTCATGATGTACTCTGCATAGAAGTTAAATAAGCAGGGTGACAATAGACAGCCTTGACGTACTCCTTTTCCTATTTGGAACCAGTCTGTTGTTCCATGTCCAGTTCTAGCTGTTGCTTGCTGACCTGCATACAGATGTCTCAAGAGGCAGGTCAGGTGGTCTGGTATTCCAACTCTTTCAGAATTTTTCACATTTTCTTGTGATCCACACAGTCAACGGTTTTGGCATAGTCAATAAAGCAGAAACAGATGTTTTTCTGGAACTCTCTTGCTTTTTCAATACATATACATATATCCATCACTTGTCAGATTCTTTTCCCATGTAGGACACTATAGAATCTCGCGTAGAGCTCTCTGTTTCCACAGTAGGTCCTTGATGAGAATCTGTAATCTGCTAACCCTAAAGTCCTAATTTATCCTCCTCCCCTTCCCCCTTTGGTAACATGTTTGTTTTTGAAGTCTGTGAGCCTGTTTCTCTTTTGTAAATAAGTTCATTTGTATGAGTATTCCACATATAAGTGATATCATATGATATTTGTTTTTGTCGGACTTACTTCACTTAATGTGATAACCTCCAAGTCCACCCATGTGGCTGTAAACAGCAGTATTTCATTCTTTTTACAGCTGAGTCATCTGCCATTGTATACAGGTAATACATTCATCCATTTCTCTACTGAAGGACATTTCAGTTGCTCCCCTATCTTGGCCCCTGTAAACAGTGCTGCGGTGAGCATTGGGGTGTGTGTGTCTTTTCAAATTACGGTTTTCTCCAGATATATGTCCAGGAGTGGGGCTGCTGGATGATATATGTGGTAGTTCTGTTTTGATCTTGGCAAGGAACCTCCATATTGTCTTCCACAGGGGCTGTACCAATTTGCATTTCCCACCAACAACGTAGGAGCAGTTACTGTTTGTAAATGCTTATCGTTTGACAGCGGCCCTTCCGACCAGGGTGAGGTGGTAACCTCATCGTAATTTTCACTCGGAGCTGTCTCTTTCTCGAGACCTGAATCCAGAAACCAGTGGAGCATCATTCCGCCGTATTCTATGCGCCAAGTAGACACAGAGCCCAGACACAAGGCGGAGGGACGTGCACCCCACCTTCTGATGGGAGAAGCAGCAAAGCTCTCAGGGCCATGTTTTAAGAAAGAAAAAGGAGAACTTGTGACCAGGTAAACTCGTGCCAGCCTCAGTGTAGGACCTTCCCGTTCATCCAGCCATGGGAAGAGCTTGCCACCACGTTGCACTGTAGGAAAGGGACTCACGCCTGGTACGTGTCTACCCCAGAACACCGGGCCTCTGCAGAGAAGAGAGAGAAAGACATTGCTGGGTAGAGAGGAAGCTTAAATCTTGAGGCCAGGAAAGAGTATAGGAAATGCACTTCCTCTGCAAAGACTTCCCCAGCCCGTCGGAGTCTTGGTCGCCTCCTCTGCCCTGAGTTCCTGATTCCTCCAGAGCAGGTTCGCAATTCCACAAAAGATCCAGGCCTGCCTGGAGGGAGGTCTCTGCTGGTGGGTTGTAAGCCCATTACAGGCAGGGCACATGAGCTGAGCTACTTCTGAATTCTCTGTAGACTCTGGCCAAGGACTGGATGCCTGCCAGGGGCCGCGTAAGCATGATCGATGGATGCACTGGCCTCGATGATCTGGCTTTCCCATTCTCAGATTCGAGGAATCCAAAAGCGTTTATTTCCCCAGAGAAGGGGATTCAGTCTCAGGCTAGGGCGTTTTTGAATCTTTTCCAAGAGGGCTTAGTTACACATGGACCAAAATGACTTGCTTTTAAATCAGTGCTATGTCTCCAAGCCAAAGAAAGGGCTGGACCGGTGTTTCCCAGTTGAGGAGTATTAACACTGTGGGTCATGCTGCTAGCTGGTTTGGGGACTGTCCTGCACACTGCAGGCTCCTACTGTCTAAATACCTGCAGCAAACCCCTCCCCACCTCAGCTTGTTGCCAAGTCACTTCAGTCATGTCTGACTCTTTGCAACCCCATGGACTGTAGCCCACCAGGCTCCTCTGTCCTTGGGATTCTCCAGGCAAGAATACTGGGGTGGGTTGCCATGCCCTCCTCCAGGGGATCTTCCTTTCCCTGGGATCAAACTCGAGCCTCTTGCATCTCCTGTATTGGCAGGTGGGTTCTTTACCACTAGCGCCCTCTGGGAGGGCCCCCTCCCCTGGCTATGACACTCTTAATGTCTCCAAACATTGCCAACCTTCCCCCTGGGGACAAAATTGCCCCCAGGTGAGACTCCCTGGAATCGAGTGATGCTGAAGCAGGCTATTTGCAGTGTTTTCTCGGCTAAGAATCTGTTTGATGTTTTCTCCTCCAGTTCAGTTACAGCTGTGAGTGCTTTTCATCTTCTGGACACCGCGAACATGCATTTGCCTTTCGCTCTGGTTATTGGAAAATTTAGAACCAAACCCTCTTAAGCGTATATTCCCCCAGGACATGCCTCTGTAAGCTTGCTTCTGTACCATTCTGCATCCTTTCTTTTTCCATCCAAACTTTTGATTTACATTGGTCTTTTTATGTTTTATCCCTGGAGAAGGAAATGGCTACGCATTCCACTTTTCTTGCCCAAAGAACCCCACGGACAGAGAAGACTGGCAAGTTACATTCCATAGGGTCGCAAAGAGTCAGACAGGACTGAGCAACTAACACTTTTGTATTTTATGCATTTTGGGGGGGGGGATCTGCTTTAAATCTTTTCTAGAGGAATGGAGGATTCAGAGAGCGAAATAAATAACTGCTATCCAGGTAAATATCCACAGGGATGACGTCATAGAGAAAACAGATATTTACCTGGAGGGATATACGATAACCCACCACAAAGGGTCCAAGCCAGTCACGGGGCAAGACAGTGTGGAATGGAGGTCACCCAGATGACCTTCTCAGAGGAACAAATTGGCAGAGGCTGAGGTGGTCAAAATCTCTCCCTTGGAAAAGGGTCTGGGAGCCAGACAGAGGAGTTGCTATGTGAAAAGCATGAGAGGGACTCCGCTGGAGGTCCAGTGGCTAAGACGCCATGCTCCCAAAGCGGGGGCCTGGGTTCGATACCAGGTCAGGGAAATGGACCCCTCCTGCCACAGCTGAAAGATCCTGCGTGTGGCAACTAAGCCTCGGCTCAGCCAAGTAAATTTCTTTCAAAAGCAGGAAGAAAAAAGAATGGATGAATGAGAGATTTTGGAGCAGAGCTATGATTCCAGGAAGAGAGGAAGCAAAGTCTCAGAGCAGGGGGATGGGTCAGAGGGAGGGGTCAGAGGGGTGGGGATGACTGAGCGGCCTGTCAGGAGGCTGATCTGAGGTCAAAATCTCTCCCTTGGAAAAGGGTCTGGGAGCCAGACAGAGGAGTTACTATGTGAAAAGCATGAGAAGGACTCCGCTGGAGGTCCAGTGGCTAAGACGCCATGCTCCCAAAGCGGGGGCCTGGGTTCGATACCAGGTCAGGGAAATGGACCCCTCCTGCCACAGCTGAAAGATCCTGCGTGTGGCAACTAAGCCTCGGCTCAGCCAAGTAAATTTCTTTCAAAAGCAGGAAGAAAAAAGAATGGATGAATGAGAGATTTGGAGCAGAGCTATGATTCCAGGAAGAGAGGAAGCAAAGTCTCAGAGCAGGGGGATGGGTCAGAGGGAGGGGTCAGAGGGGTGGGGATGACTGAGCGGCCTGTCAGGAGGCTGATCTGGACCCAGGTGGGCTCTAATGAGGTCCTAGGTGGTGAGGGCACTGGGCATGGAGAGGTCAAGGTGGATAGAAAGATGACTGGAAGAAAGTCACCAGCAGCCTGGTGACCACTGTCTGCAGAGGACCCCCACAGGGGAAGGGTCCTCCTCCAGCCCGAAGGGTAAGGAGCCAGCCCACCAGCCAGGAGGCAGAGCAGGAGCGCAGAGGGCACGGTGTGAATCCCAGGCTCTGTCTCCACGCGCTCCACACTCTGCTCTATGTCCCCGTCCGACCAAGCAGATCAATAACCTCCATCAGGACCGCTGCACAAGACAGAGGATAAGGTTAGCTGTCTGCACAGAACACCCTGAAGACCCAGCAGGGCAGGGCTACTGGGGTGACTTATTGTTTATTAATAATATGAGTATGTAAATCTTGCGAGGGCCATATTGATCCCAAGAGGCAAACCATCCATCATAAAGGTGAGGAACGGAGTGCTGTAAATATCAAACAAGTCTGCAGCCTCTGCGACTTATCAATACAAGTGGGCTGAGGCTGGGATGGGCCCTGAGGTGGTTTCACTAATGAGAGCAACTCTCAGAGCCCACCCAGTGCTTGGGGGTGGTGGGGGGAGACAAGGGCGTCCCCAAGAGGAAAGGGAAGTGTATCAGTACACGCACAGGGGCCCTGCAGTGAAATCCTCCCCTGTCCTCCTTCTCCGCGGGCAGGAAGAGCAGTCATCAGAGCTTCTGAAACCTCTCGCTGGGGTGTGTGTGTGTGTGTGTGTGTGTGTGTGTGTGTGTGTGTTGTGCTTAGTTGCTCAGTCGTGTCCTACTCTTTGCAGCCCAAGGACTGTAGCCCGCCAGGCTTCTCTGTCCATGGCATTCTCCAGGCAAGAATACTGGAGTGGGTTGCTATGCCCTCTCCAGGGGATCTTCCCAATCCAGGAATCGAACCCAGGTCTCCCTCAATGCAGGCAGATTCTTTACCACCTGAGCCACCAGGGAAGACCAAGAATACTGGAGTGGGTTGCCATTCCCTTCTCCAGGGGATCTTCCCAAGCCAGGGATCAAATCCAGGTCTCCTGCATTGCAGGTGGATTCTTTACCTGAATATCTCCAGTCCTGGGCCTCCCATCGCCCCCAGAAGGCTGCGCATTGACGTGGGCAGGAGCGCGTCCAGCATGGAGGAGGGTCCGTCCTCCTGGTCAGTTCTGTTTGAACGCCCACTTGTGTCAAAGACACACAGGACAGGGGGCTGGGGAGGTGGACAGTGCTGATGTGGTGTCTGCCTCTGGGGATGTCAAGCTAGAGGCGGGGAGACGGATGAGCACCTGGTGAGTGCCCAAGAGGGGCTCAGCATCCCCCGAGCCCAAAGGAGAGTGAGGTCGCGTCCAGGTGAGGGGGAGCCATGAGGGGCTCCCTGGAGATGAGCCGAGAACGGTGCCAAGAAGGGAGGGAAGATATGAGCTGGCCAGCCTGGGGCCCACGCAGAGCTGGAGTGGGCACAGAGGCACCCGTTCCCTGGTGACCTCGTGGAAGGCCAGGCCCAAGGCAGTGAGGAAGCTCATCCCCCAGCTCACGCCCACCATGGGGGGAGCCCAGAGTGACCCCGCAGGAAAGGCCCGAGTCCACGTCTGTCCATGAAGCACTTGCTGAGGTGTGAGGGTCCCTGAAGGCAGAGGGTGGGGGTGGGCCCTGACCCTGCTCAGCCCAGAGTCAGTCCCCAGATCCAGCCCCTCGGGGGACACTCGGGGGACAGAAAGAGTCCGGCTCTCAGGGCTGGGATTAGGGTGCAGGCCAGTGCGATGAAGGTCAGATTCTGTCTTTATTTAAATTTTGGTATTTTGTTCATCATGATTTTTTTTTCCATTCACTTAGCTCTTTCCAAAAAAAAAAAAATTGCATTGAAATATTATTTATCTTGACTACAGAGTCTGGGGCGCACTTTAAATTTTGTGATGCTTTACCCAGCTCACCCTGACCCCTGTCCTGCTAGTGACTGTATTTTCACAGAATCCTCACAACCTTGCGTTCATCTCATTTCCAACCAATTCCAGCACAGCCCAGCTGTCTTCCTAGCTTTCCGTCTTTTGTTTAATTTTCTAGAGCCTGATCCCATCTCTCCTCCACACTCCTAGCCCCTGGGGCCCCCCCAGGACCCACCTAGCTCATGAACAGTCTTTGTATCTGGCGGTGTAAGAATGGGGAGTGGACACACCCCCCGGGCTGGGCATCACCACAAGAGAATGCCCCCCTCTGCCCAGGCTATGTGCTCCTGCAGTGCTATCCAGCTTCTCCGTGTCGGCCCCCGGGAGCCTGGCGTCACCTGTCTCGTTTGACAAGTGGAGTCTGAGGCCCGGAGAGGTGGGGACATGTATCCTAGGCGACGCAGCTGGCTGGTCAGTGATGCGCCTGGGATGTGGCCACAGCTCCAGGACCCAAGCAAAGTGCCCTCTTCACCTGAACCCAACTTTTCTCAAGGGCTTCCCTGGTGGCTCAGACAGTAAAGAATCTGCCTGCAATGCAAGAGACCGGGGTTCGATCTCTGGGTCAAGAATATCCCAAGAAGGAAATGGTTGCCCACTCCAGTATTCTTGCCTGGAGAATTTCATTAACAGAGAAGCCTGGCGGGCTGTAATCCATGGGATTGCAAAGAGTCAGACACGATTTAGCGACTAACGCTTTGAATATTTCTCAAAGTGTCGTGGGCCCTGAAGCCATGAGACTTGAAAGAATGCTCTTCTAGGGCCTCAAAGTTTACCCTGCTGGGGTGCAAAGAGACAGGTGCAGCGGCACATTCAGGGTTCGGGGAAGTCTTGTAGTCAAAACAAGTGCCTAAGAGGGGCTCAGCACTCTCCTGAGCTCAGTACCTTTTGTTTAGCTCAGAGTTTCCCAAGCTTACTGGCCAAAAAGCTTTTTTTAAATTTTTTTCACGGAGCATCTCCCTGGGCTAGCGTTCCACCTTCACCCTTCAGGAAACACTGGCTGACTTTGAGCTGGAGAGTTTCCAAGCCAGGTCCGAACAAGTCCTGCCAGGATGGATGCCTGAGCCTTCGTCTCCATCCTTCGCTCCCACTTCCAACTTTGCCTGCCTGCAGGCAGAGGAGGAGAGGAGAAGCCAAGAGTGGGCTTTCCTGTTTCCTGCTAAATGTTTCTGTGTTGTCTGAAAGAATCACACTGGGCGTGAATTTGGTGAGAAGGGAGCAAGGGAGGGAAGAAAGGTTTCTAACTTCTCCTGCCCACCATCCTCACCGAAAGCAAGCTGCAAACCTCTCGAAGAAGGGGAGATCTTGAAGACATGCACACGCCCTCTTCCCTCTTTCCCACTCACTCTTTCCTTCCCCTATCCCAGAGCCCCAATCCCCAGCCCCCACAGGAGGTACACACAAAGCCACCTTCCACCTTCAGTCAAAGGCCTCAGGGACTTTCAGATCCAGCAGTCTCTTCTTTTCAACTCCCCATTTTCCCCGGAAAGAGAAGGTGGGGTAGGGTCCTGTGAGCCCCGCCCCACTCTCAGGCCTGGGTGCCATTTAGCATTCAGCATCTTCCTGGTAATGGGCCTTCTTCATGCCGGTTTGATTTTATTATTATGCCAACACGCTTGCTTAATTCTCCACTGTCTTTCTTCTGCACTGTTGATTTACACTGTTAGTGTTTTAATTATACAATTCAGCACTCCTTAAAACATGAAAAACTGCTCAACTTTTCAAGCAATTAAAAGGCTGCAGAGTACATCAGCAGATCCGAGACGAGATAAGTAAATCACGCAATTAAAAAACTCATCTGGTGAAAATGTAGCAACCCACGAAAATGAGTGAGGCTTCCTGGGCCCTTGAGACAAGAACTTCAAAGACAGGCGTCCCCTTGGTCTCATCTCCCTTCTCTGGGCTCCCTATGCCCTCTTGCTCACTCCTGGCTCTCCTCCCCACCTTCTGGTGTTACACGAGCTGCTTCTGGGGCTTCAGCTCATCAAAGGAACCCCGCATCGGCATAGATGGAGTGAAAGGTGCCCCGAAATAAGGTCACGGTCCGAAGAGAGGAGGTCAGCCTGGCTACTGAGCAGCTCCTAAACCTGGCCATGTCAGCCTGAGTTTTCCCATCTGCATTCCTGAATTGGTGTTTCGTTTTTGTTCTGACTTTGGCCAAACGCACGCGGGATAAAATTTACCACCCTGACCGCTTTTAAGCTTGCGGTTCAGCCATATGAAGCATACTCACATTGTCGTGAAGCCACCATCATCATCATCCGTCTCCAGAACTCTTAACTTGCAAAACTGAAGCTCTATACCTGAGAAACAGTAACTCCCCTTTCCCCGCTTCCTGCATCACTGGTTTTTAAACTGGCCTCTGAGGACACCCAGGAGTTCATTACAACTCCTCCAGGCTGCTTGGGAAGGAGCAGGTAGAGGGAAGGATGAGCAAGCAGGAGGCTCCAGTGTAATCTATTTCAGCTACTGGGTTGGGTTTTCATTTGAGTAGAAGACTCTGCGATTGTTTAAAATTTATTTTTATTTATTATTTATTTTGGGGGGCATGCCCCATGACACGTGGGATCTTCGCTCCCCAACCAGAGATCAAACCCACGCCCCCTGCAGCGGAAGCTCAGATTCTTAACCACTGGACCGCCAGGGAAGTCCGTACAGATTATTTTTTGAAGTCTCAAAACAACGGCACAAGGTGACCTTTTTCCAAATTTTTATTTACATGTGTATGTATCTCGGGCTGTGCCTGGTCTTCGTTGCTGTGCGGGCTTTCTCTAGTTTTGAAGAGCGGAGACTGCTGTCTGCTGCGGAGCTCGGGCTTCTCCTTGCAGGGGCTTCTCTTGCTGTGGAGCACAGGTCTCCAGGTGCATGGGCTTCAGTAGTTGCGGCCAAAGGGCTCAATAGAGGCGGTTCCCGGGCTCTAGGGCACAGGCTCGATAGCCACGGCCCGCGGACTTAATTGCTCCACAGCATGTGGGATCTTCCTGGACCAAGGATCGAACCTGTGTCTCCTGCATCAGCAGGCAGATCTTCACCACTGAGCCACCAGGGAAGCCCTGGGCAAGATGACCTTCAAGCCTTCTTGGATTGGAAGAAACCAGCCTAAGGGGTGTGAGTTTCTCTAAAGGAAAGCTCTGTCCACCAGCAAAAAGGATAAGGGACTGGCTTCTCTGGGTCCAGAGCAGGGCAGAATGAGCTCCCTGGAACGGATGTGGGAATCCCGAGAATCCGGCCACCCCCATGGCCTTGACCTCTTTCCTTCGCCATGCACACTCGGCATCAGAACTCCAGGCTCCGTGAGACCCATGGAACCCGCGACTTTCCACTGTGCTCTGAAAGTGAAGGTGGGGGTGTCGTAGGGGGAGGACAGCAGGTACGCAGTCCAGCATCCATCACTCCGGGACCCAGGAGGTTGGAGGTGGCGCCTGCTCACCTGTTCACCAGCCAGGCTGTCTGCGGTGAGGACACTGACCAGAGAGAGGAGGGTAGAGAAGGTGATGGGTGCCCCAGGGCCGCTGCTGAAGGAGATGGAGAGGTGGGGAAGGCCGCCTCCATCGGCAGCATCTGTTCGAGGCAGGACCTCCCTGGGTTAGACGTGGCTTCCCCATCCTTCATCCGCCAGCTGACAGGATTATAAATGCCGAGTGGCAGTGCCCGGCATCTCAGCCGTGTTGGTCTCGGCAGGAAGAGCAAGGCCAGTGATCTGAGCATTTGGCTCTGTGACCGGGGCTCCGCTCTCCTACAGGAAAGCAGGCCCGTCCCAAAGATGCGTCTGGAAGCAGCTCTCCCCCAGGTCTTCCTGTTAGAGGGGGGTGTATGGGACACCCTGGCCTTCCCTCCTTGGAGCAAACAGAGGGCTTCACCACCATTTTCTTTCAACCTGAGCCGCTTCCCCTGAACGATGCCCACAGGAGTCAGGGGTCTGAAAACGGTGCCCTTTCAGCAGCAGCTCTCTGTTGGTGATGCGTCTTCTCTCTGGGTCTCGTCCAGGACAGCTGGGTCCCCAGCAGCTGAATCAGGCTTTGAGGTCTACAGCAGGCTGCAGGCATGAGCAGCCATCATACACCAGGGAAGGGGGGCAGGTGCACACAGGTCCAGCTTTTAGGATCAGCTCCAGCCCCCCAGCTTTGGCGGCTCAGTGGTAAAGAATCCACCTGCCAATGCAGGAGATGCAAGAGACTCAGATTTGATCCTTGGGTTGGGAAGGTCCCCTGGAGGAGGAAATGGCAACCCACTCCAGTATTCTTGCTTGGAAAATTCCAGGGACAGAAGAGCCTGGAGGGCTACAGTCCATGGAGTTGCAAAGTGTCAGACACCACTGAGCGAGTGGGCACACACCAGCCCCTCTGGCTCCAGCCCTGCCCAGGCACGGAGCCAGAAAACCCTGGGGTCACCTTTCTCCGGGTCAAAGCCCACTCCCGTTCCAGACAGCATCTCCCCTCACCAGCTCTCAAACTCCCGCCCCTTCCTTGGGTCCCATCCACAAAACGTCCCTGACCCGGACCCACGCTCTCCTCAAGGTTATTCCCCCTGAGCAAGTCCTGTTCCAAACAGTTTCTACCGGTTGCTCTTTGTAATTCCAGAACCTCCATTAATCATTCTTAAGCTCTTTGAATGCAGTATTTTCTCTAAGAACCGAAATTCCTTCCCCGCTCGGGCACCCTCCTGCCACCTCCAATTACCTACTCTCATCAGTCATTAACATAAATCATTAGCATATCTATAACTTCCCTATACTTTGATTAATCTGGCTTGGAGTTTTCTCCCAATCGCCCCTCATTGGCTGTGGAGTGACTGGGATTGGGGAGGGATAGCAAGGTGAGGGGTCGGGGGTACACCTCACCCAGTCTCAGGCTTAAAAGGTTAGAGCAGAAATAGAGTTCTGGTGTGATTAAACCCAACTCTCTTTATGCAGATGAGGAAACTGAAGCTGGAAGAGATGAAGCTCGCCTCCTCCTACTACCACCCCAGGCAGCATCTCCCTGAATGTGCTTCCTGCACTCTGGTTCTGGAAATGCTCTGCAAAAAGTAAAGGCAATAAGGAGGTCGGGGAGGTCAGGGAAGGCCAGGGAAGGTCAGAGGGTTCATAGAGCCCAGGGGACCTGCAGTCAAGTCAGTTTTGGAAAGCCAAACTATCACATCACCGTCTTGGGTAGTCAGGCTTCCCAGGTCTCAGCGGTAAAGAATCTGCTTGCCAACACAGGGGACAGGAGATGCAGCTGCGATCCTGGGTCCAGAAGATGCCCTGCAAGAGGAAACGGCAACCCGCTCCGGTATCCCTGCCGGGGAAATCCCCTGGACAGAGGAGCCTGGCGGGCTGCTTGACTTCTGGGGTCTTAGTTTCCAGACCAGGAATAGAATCTGTGCCCCGCTGCAGTGGAAGCGCAGGATCTTAACCAATGGACCGCAGTTTCTGGTTTGCAGAAAAGTTGATCGAGAAGTACAGAGCGTTTCCAGATTCCCGTTCTATCCACCCCTACAGTCTCCTTTACTATTTCTACATTGTGTTAGTATTGTACATTTGTTTCAGGTGATGAACTAACATCGATACGACTGACACCCATAGTTTACACTAGGGTTCACTCTTTGCATCTCTCATGACCGTGTAACACAGGACAGTTTCACTGCCCTAAAAATCCTCTGTGCTCCACCCGGTCATCCTTCTCTCTCTCTCTCCCAGACCCCTGGCGATCAGTGATCTTTTTCCTGTCTCCATTGTTTTGCCTTTTCCAGAATGTCACATAGTTGAAATCATACAGCATTGCCATTGTTTTGATCCCTGAGGCCTGGCACTTCAACACGTGCCAGGTACACAAATGGATGGATGAAAGGACTAGGTGATGCCCGCATTCCATGGGGCTTTGGGTTAAGCAGGAGGGAGCCTTTTCCTTATTTGGGATGAGAAGTCTTCACTTCATTCCCTTTTTTGCCCTCCCCTCCCCCAGCCTGACTCAGGTTCTCTATTCTCTTTAAATTATACAGGAATTTCCTCCTATGAAAGCTAATTTAGGCGCCATAACAGAGACTATATTTAATGTAAATGGAAGAAGTAGAAGCAGAAGGATTTATGGTAATAATAACCTGCTTGTAATAAACAGAGTGGGTCACCTGCTTTAGAAACAGTGGATTAAAGAGAAAGGAAATTTACCTCCCCAAAGAACATGGTGTCACCAGAAATCTGCCATCGCGCCAAGGCTGGGATGATCTTATTAAATCCCATAGATCTTGTGCTTTCCTATGGGAAGAGGGCCACTGCATTCTCTGGCTTGTAAGAACGGCCTCAGTGAGACCCTAAGCGGAAATGAGGCAGGAGGGTAGAGGGCAGTGCTCCAAGTTCAGTGCCTGTTGGGCTGAGGACCCCTGTCTGTACAGAGTCCTCCACGGGGCCACATGCTGCCAGGGAGTCCTGAGGGAGGGAGAGGGACTCTTGGCACAAGGAGACAGGGGTGTAGAGCGGGCAGCAGGAAGCTGTCCACTTGTGATGGGTGGCTGTCACGCCACTGATCTGACCCTTGTCTGGCGCGGGTACCAGGGGAAGCCACCAGCAATCTTTCAGAAGGCTGGGATGCAGCAAAAGCAACGGTCAGCAGTGGCAGGAGGCTCTGACGGACCGGGGTGCTTTGCATACTTAGAGAGCTGTGGCCTGTTGGTTTTCAGTCGCTATGTCATGTCCAACCCTTTGTGACCCCATGAACTGTATGTAGCCCGCCAGGCTCCTCTGCCCGTGCAATTTTCCAGGCAAGAATACTAGAGTGGGTTGCCATTTCTTTCTCCAGGGGATCTGCTCAACCCAGGGGTCCAACCCACAGCGCCTCCATTGCAGACTGATTCTTTCCCACTGGGCCACCTGGGGAACCCGTATTTAGAGACTTGGGTTCAAATCCCAGCCCCACTCCTCACAACCCACGTGATATTGAGCAAATTGTAAAACCTGACTTCACGCATGGAGAAGCACTGAGTTGATTCTCAGTCTGAGTTTATTCCCTTTAGGAGATTGGCCCCAGGATCCAAGTTGCCCTAGCGAGAGGAAGAAAGCCTCCAAGCTGCTGGCCAGATTCAGAGCCTGCCTGTTCTCCCCGTGATGGAAGGGCCGGTGAACTCCCTCCTCGCCTTTTCAGAGAGGTCCGCCCCCCAGCTCCTGCCTCCATGCCACCCTGGGGAAGCAGGGGAGGAAGCAGAGCCCTGTCTGCAGTTAGTCTGAGCTCTGCAGTGGCTGTCCCCTCCCGCAACCCCTTCTTCACCTCCCCACCTCCTTTCTGTGCTAATGGTTTGTTAGGAAATGGGTAATCTGGAGAGGATCATTAATGCAGTGAACAGAGATAGTGCATGAAAGGATTCCGGCAGCTTCTTTAGTGCACTGCGGCATTTTTTAATGTGTTTGCTTGAATCACCCCATTATGAAAATGTCCTCACGGAGGAAGGGGCACCATGCCTGGGGATGAAAGCAAAGCCAGGTGTGCTGAGGGAAAGGGGTGTCTTCTGAGAGTCCCCAAGAGCCAAGCCTGGGACCCCTTAAACGATCGCATCTGCTTGGAGGTCTCGAGCCAAGGTGGATGCTGTGACATCCTGGTCAGGAGACCAGTCATCTTGCTGCAGGAGAAGAATCAGGACCTGAGTTCCCTTCCCGGGGCCTGGGTAAGGTATCATTTGCCACGAGAAAAACAGAAAAAGGACAGGCCCGCCCCAGAACTTCACAGCAAGTTATGACTCATCTCTACCAAATCTTTGCTCATTTCTCATCTTCCAGTGGGTCCTCCCCTGATGACCTTATTTAATCTGCAAGCTACTTACCCCTCATCCCACCCAACCATCCTGTCCCTCTGAAGTTTCCACTCTTTTTTTTCTTAATAGCACTTAGGACCTTCTGACATGCCACATGACTCTAGGTTATTCGGATCCTCACTAAGTTCAGGTCCCCGCTAGAACCTAACCCCATCAGGGCAGTGACAGCTCTCTGTTCTGTTCATTGATGTATCCCAGTGACTAGAGTGGTTTCAGATAGTAGATGCTCGATACATGCTTCTTGAATGAAGGCACACATTTTGGCCTCAAAGGAAAGAGCTGGGCTTTGTCCCACCCCCTGAGGGTGACTGTGTCCCCCCCAACTCAGAGGCCCTCTCGGGATCTCTGCGGTTCTGGGTGACCCTGCAGACAAGCCAGCCCCGGCTCCGTCGTTTTGCTGACTGAGGCCCAGGTCCTCCTCCTGGGGTTTTCTCATCATCCCTGATATCTCTGCACTTCTTAATTAACATTAGCCTTGGAAGATCTCCTTTTCATTAGGGCCTCCTAATGAAGCCATTGTTCTCAGCACCACACACTCCCACCCTAACCCCCATCCCACTCTCACGCCACCCGCCCTGTGCTGTGGGAATTGATTTCTATCTGGGCTCCCGGGCTGTAATGGGGTTCTCACTGGAGCCAGAGAAAATGATACAGAACTCCAACAATGAAGTCACATGGACAGGACTTCACGCATCCCCACGCTTGTCCACGCCAGAGCCCTGCCCTCCTCCAAAGCCTTGCCTTGTCCAGCCTTAGGTTACCGGGGCACAGGTCACCCTCTGTCACTGCTGAGCCCAGGTCCAGGGGCCCAGGTCACCACCGCATCCTCTCTGCCTCCTCCCAACCCCTGCAGAAAGGGCAGGTTAGGTCGCCCTGCAGGCCTTTCATCTCCCACTTGCCCCGTTGCCCCCTGGGAGTATCCCAGCCAGGACTGAGACCTGACCTGGGACCTCAAAACCTTGTTTTCATGTTCCTCTTGAGGGGCCCCTCTGAAATATGGACGTCTTAGCCTGGAGTCTTCCCAAAGCAGAGCCGGAGAGGAAAACATGTATGTGGGGGTTTTATTTGATGGGTGACCCCGACGGAGCAGGAATGAAAGAGGGGAAGGAGAGCCAGGGAACAGAAGCTGGCTCTCGAGAAGGCCACTGCGAACCTGTTGCCTTGAAACGGAAAAAAAGAGGAATGAGGTTTTTTTCTTTCCCTTTCCAGAGAACAAAGAAGATAAAGAGAACAGTGGGCAGGACTGAACATTCCTAGTTTTTTTTTAAACTTTAACTGCCCCAGACTCTGAACATTCCTGGTTTTTTTTGACCTTTAACTGCCCCCAGACTCTGAACATTCCTGGTTTTTGTTTCGTTTGTTTTTTGTTTTTTTTTTTTAACTTTAACTGCCCCAGACTCTGAACATTCCTAGTTTTTGTTGGTTTTTTTTGGTTTTTTTTTTAACTTTAACTGCCCCAGACTCTGAACATTCCTGTTTTTTTTTTTTTAACTTTAATTGCCCCAGACTTTGAACATTCCTGTTTTTTTTTTTAACTTTAACTGCCCCAGACTCTGAACATTCCTGGTTTTTTCTTTAAATTAACTGCCCCAGACTCTGCAGGTCTGGAGCTAAGCCTGCTTCTCTGCCCCCAACTCTGCAAGAGCTGCGCCTGGCACCTCTTTTCCTTTGCCTCTGTGCTAAACACAGCCCCCCCTCTGGTGTTTACCCTTAAACACCCTTCGCCTTGCAGTTTCAGATCAGAAAGCAGGCCGCAGAGCCTCGGAACTGCCCGACTCAATTACGGGGTTGCTGACGCCGGCCTGTGACTGTCTTTGAAACAACGCAAGGGGAAGAAGCCAAGAGCCTAATACCTTTGCGCCTCATGACAACTCCTGACTGTGAGCCCTCATCTTATCTAGACGCCTCGTGGGGCGGGGGCTCAGTTCTTGAGTCGTGAGCTTACCGTGTTCTGCTCTCCACTGGCTGAGAACTAAAGCCACCTTTCCATTTCTTCCAAACTCTGTCTCCGTATTTTTTATTTGGCTTCTGTGTTTGATCCCTGAGTCGGGAAGATCCCCTAGAAGAGGAAATGGCAACCCACACCAGTATTCATGCCTGGAAAAGTCCACGGGCAGGGGGGCTGGGTGGGGCGAGGGGGCAGGGGCTACAGTCCATGGGGTCGAAAGAGTTGGACACAGCTGAGCAGGCACTGGCTGGCTGGGTGGAGAAAGCCAAGATTTTTGGCCAGCAGCAAACCTGGGGGCCCCTTTCCTCCAGAACCTTTTGAGAATTGTGGAGAACTGCTTCCTAGGATGGCACCCTGGCAGGACGGGGAGCCCAAGCCTGACCAACTTTGAACATTCCTGTTTTTTTTTTTAACTTTAACTGCCCCAGACTCTGAACATTCCTGGTTTTTTCTTTAAATAACTGCCCCAGACTCTGCAGGTCTGGAGCTAAGCCTGCTTCTCTGCCCCCAACTCTGCAAGAGCTGCGCCTGGCACCTCTTTTCCTTTGCCTCTGTGCTAAACACAGCCCCCCCTCTGGTGTTTACCCTTAAACACCCTTCGCCTTGCAGTTTCAGATCAGAAAGCAGGCCGCAGAGCCTCGGAACTGCCCGACTCAATTACGGGGTTGCTGACGCCGGCCTGTGACTGTCTTTGAAACAACGCAAGGGGAAGAAGCCAAGAGCCTAATACCTTTGCGCCTCATGACAACTCCTGACTGTGAGCCCTCATCTTATCTAGACGCCTCGTGGGGCGGGGGCTCAGTTCTTGAGTCATGAGCTTACCGTGTTCTGCTCTCCACTGGCTGAGAACTAAAGCCACCTTTCCATTTCTTCCAAACTCTGTCTCCGTATTTTTTATTTGGCTTCTGTGTTTGATCCCTGAGTCGGGAAGATCCCCTAGAAGAGGAAATGGCAACCCACACCAGTATTCATGCCTGGAAAAGTCCACGGGCAGGGGGGCTGGGTGGGGCGAGGGGGCAGGGGCTACAGTCCATGGGGTCGAAAGAGTTGGACACAGCTGAGCAGGCACTGGCTGGCTGGGTGGAGAAAGCCAAGATTTTTGGCCAGCAGCAAACCTGGGGACCCCTTTCCTCCAGAACCTTTTGAGAATTGTGGAGAACTGCTTCCTAGGATGGCACCCTGGCAGGACGGGGAGCCCAAGCCTGACCACCACCCCAGCATCCCCCTTGCAGTTGGCAGCCGGAACCTGGCGCCTGCAGAGCTCTGGTGGTAATCACCATGGCAGAGAGGAGCAGCGGTGGAGAGGCGAGGAGGCTTCATGCCCTTGCTTGAGGCACCACTGCCTGAAACACGGTGGAAGCCTGCAGGGAACTGTCTCAGGCCGGCCCGAATCAAAGATGGGAGAGCCGATGTGGGTCAGGGACTAGACTGGCTGCTCAGTAGATAAATCTTCCTGCTGACCTTTGAGGAATGACTCATCCTTACGCCCAGGTGGGGAGTCTGTCTTCTGCATCCAAGCCCAAGTAAAGAAAGAAGGAGAGGGTGGTACGAGTCTGAGGGTTTCTCTATCGTTTCCCCGGGTTACCAGTCCAGCGGCCAGTGGGCCTACATAGGGACAGAGCAGGAGAGCCATCGGGAGACCATGGTCAGCTTCAGAGCAGGCTTGAGCAGAGAGCTCAGCCGCAGGGATGGCAGGGGTGGGGGGAGACAGGCAGTGCCGAAGTCCTCCCCTTGCCTCTGCCTGTCTTCCTGACCCTAAAAACCCATACAACCTGTCTGCCCTCAGCCTGGAATTAGGCTGGGCTCCAGAAGTGCTTTGAAAACGTTTACTGGTTGTACTAGATAGCTAGCGGGAAGCTGTCATATAGCACAGGGAGCTCAGCTTGGTGCTCCGTGACAACCTGGAGGAGTGGGATGGTGGGGAGAGGAGGGAGGCTCAAGAGGGAGGGGCTGTGTGTACACACGGCTGATTCACGTTGTTGTGCAGCAGAAACTAATACAACATTGTAAAGCAATTACACTCCAATTTTTAAAAAAAAATAAAAAGAAAGTGTTACGAGTCTGCTGTTTGGAGCTGGAGCGCTGGGGGTGCATCTTCTTATTGAAGCAGTACTGTGCATGGCCCCGCCGGTCCCAGCTCAGCGCATGGGGAAGCTCAGGGAGGGAGTCAAGGGGTGGCACCATGACAAGGCCAGTGCAGCAGTGTTCCTGCAGAAAGCGCAGTGAGGACAGGAAGCCCCCTCCTCCCACCCCGTCACCCACTGGGCGGAGGAACCAGAGGATCCCTAGAGCCAGAGCAAGCGCTTTAGCAAACGGGAGCTCAGGGGAGGGACAAGGGCGAGGGCAACACTGTGGCTGTGGGGACTCTCCTGGAGGTCCAGGGGTTGAGAATCTGCCTCCCAATGCAGGGGACAGGGGTTTGATCCCTGGTTGGGGAACTAAGATCCCACATGCCGCAGGGCAGCTAAGCCCATGTGCCACAACCAAAGAAAGCCCGTGCACCAGCAAAGCCAAAAGAAAAAAACCGCTGTGGCTGTGCGCTGGGTTGATGGGGAAGCCCTGCCCCAAGGATCGGAGGTCATCCCGGAATGAGATGGTGCTAGTGGTAAAGAACCCGCCTGCCAGTGCAGGAGACACAAAAGACTCGAGTTTGATCCCTGGGTCGGGAAGATCCCTGGAGGAGGGCGTGGCAGCCCACTCCAGGATTCTTGCCTGGAGAATCCCATGGACAGAGGAGCCTGAGGGGCTACAGTCCATAGGGTCACACAGAGTCAGACACCACTGAAGCAACTTAGCACCGCAGAGTCAGTAGCTCCTTGTGGCTAATGCTGATTCCCGAGCCTCTGGATTGTCCATTTTGTTTGCTCAGCTGTCGATTCCTAAAAGCTCCTCTTTTGAGGACCTTGTGCTCCACTGGGATTCCATCCCTGCCCCCCTTACCTCCCCAAGCCCCCAGCACAGCCTCCATTTTCCAGATGTGCACCCTGAGGGTCAGAATCCGCCAGCAAGTCAACAGCAAATTCTAAACCAGGACACTGATCTTTGAACTCCCAGCCCACCTACCTACTCACCAAGGAGCGGAAAGGGAACCCTGCGGTTAGGGGTAATGAAGGCTGCTAAGCCCCAGGCCTCAGGAGAGGAAGCTGGAGCGCAACTTGGGGAAAATTACAGGTATCACTTTATTTTCCAGGGGCAAAAATAACCATGGAGAACGTCTGCAATTACAGCTCATCACCGCTGACTGTGTAACTGCAGTCTAAATACCTGGTAATCAGAAGACCGGAGACAATGAGATCTGGGCTTTATTTGGCACCTTTCCACTCCCCTGCCTCAAGCCTTGCTGGGCCGTGTGACGGTGGGAGCAGGGTTCTCAGGCACTCACGGCAGCCTCCTCCCAGTCGTTCTGCACAAAGAGCAGGCCACCGACCCTTGGCAGTCCACAGACATATCGATTCTTTTTTTTTTTTCCTCCAGAGGGCCAATTTCTCAGCCCCTCGGTCTTTTTTTCTTTTTTCAGACACTCACCTAAGCACTCTATTTTTTAACTTTTTATTTTATATTGGAGCACATCTGATTAACAATGTTGGGACTCAGCCATACATATACATGTATCCATTCTCCCCCGGCTCCCCTCCTGTCCAGGCTGCCACAGAACATGCAGCAGGATTCCCAGAGCTCTACAGTGGGTTCTTGCTGGTTATCCGTTTTAAATATAGCAGTGTGTGCATGCCCATCCCAAACTCCCTATCGATTCTTTTTTTTTTCCTCCAGAGGGCCAATTTCTCAGCCCCTCGGTCTTTTTTTCTTTTTTCAGACACTCACCTAAGCACTCTATTTTTTACTTTTTATTTTATATTGGAGCACATCTGATTAACAATGTTGGGACTCAGCCATACATATACATGTATCCATTCTCCCCCGGCTCCCCTCCTGTCCAGGCTGCCACAGAACATGCAGCAGGATTCCCAGAGCTCTACAGTGGGTTCTTGCTGGTTATCCGTTTTAAATATAGCAGTGTGTGCATGCCCATCCCAAACTCCCTAGCTATCCTCTCCCCCCATTCCTCCCCACTGGCAACCATAAATTCTTTCTCTAAATCTGTAAGCCTGTTTCTGTTTTATAAATAAATTCATTTGTATCATTTCTTTTTTTTTTTCAATTTATTTTTATTTATTTATTTGGCATAACCAGATTTTAGTTATGGCATGTGAGTTCTAGCTCCCTGACCAGGGATCAAACCCAGGCCCCCTGCCCTGGGAACACATAATCTTGGCCACTGGGCCACCAGGGAAGTCCTTGTATCCTTTCTTTTTAGTTTCCGCATATAAAAGTTGCCATACCTTTATACATTCTCCTTCTCTGACTTACTTCACCCATATGATAACCTCTAGTTGCACCCATGTTGCTGCACGTGGCATTTTCTATTTATGGCTGAGTAATATTCCATTGTATATATGCACCATATCGTCTTTATCCTTTCCTCTGTCAATGGACATCCCTCTGTCTCTTCCATTAATCTTTTACTAAACATTTATTGAGTGTCCCCCATATGTTAGTCATGGAGAGAGGGGCAGGCTATCTGGCAGTGGGCAAGCCAGCCGAGGCCCTGCTTCATAAATATTATATTCAAGTCTGGGAGACAGCCAACAAACAAGCAATGTATGAAAGAAAGATTGAAGGCGTGATGCAGAGAAAGAAGTGGCAAGCAGTGGGTAGCCTAGGGGGACACTTTAGGGTGGCCCATGAAGGCAGCTCGGAAGAGGCGAAAGGTCAGCTGAGACCTGAAGGATGCGAAGGAGCTGCTTATGATTGAAAACTGAGGGAGCCGCAGGTGCAAAGGCCCTGGGGTGAGAAAGATTCTGCTGGCTCTCAGGAGAGTGGAAAGGCCAGTAAGTACCTGGAACTCAGTGAGGAAAAAAAGAAAAGGGTAAAAATGGGCTTGAAAAGCTAGCAGAGAACAGACCCTGTCAGGCAAAGGAGCTTGGATTCGAAGACTTTGGATGGGTTTGTACCAAAGGAATGACACGATCTGATTTATATTTGCAAAATATTGCTGTGGCTGCTGTGCGGGGAACGGATGGGGAAAGGACAAGCGTGGAGGCAGGGGGACCAGCTGGGAGCTGCTGCAGTGACCCTGTGGTGACAAAGGAAAGGCCACATGACAAGAAGGATATTTGTGCAAATATAACCTGGAGGGAGAGCTCCTGGGCATCACTGATGAAGCAGACGTGGGGGTGGAAAAGACGCCTCCCAGGTTCTGGCTGAGTAGCTGGGTAGCTGCAAAGGCAGTTTACCAAGACAGGCATATCGGCCAAAGGCATACATGAATAGGCAGTGCTGCTCTGCAGCCTCAGAACCATCTCTCGTCCTTCCCTTGACCTTCTCTGGATCACAGGACATCTAACCCCGGAAGACCCCAGAACCTGGGTCAGCTGGGTTCAGCCAACGGGAGACTCATTGGGAGGAGGCTGGAGGGCGGGAAGAAGCGAGGAGCTAGGACGGGCCTCTCCCTCTCTGGGCCTTGGGCAGAGTCTCAAGGAAGTTGAGGAGGCAGCTACATCTTCTCTGAGGCTCCAGTTCCCACTGGGCAGCCGTCCATGGCCGTGGCTTTCACTACGTCATCCCGGTCCTGGGTTAACCCCGCCTCTCCCCCGGGCCCTCCATCCCACCAACAGTCACAGCTTCCTGCTCAGCTGACCCCCCGGTTGCCTCACCATCGCTTACTCAACCTCTCAGTTCCTCCATGGCCTGTGTAACCAAAATCCTATCAAATATTCCCTTTGTACTAAAGATTTAGAATGGTTTATGTGCTTTAGTCAAAGCTATGGTTTTTCCAGTAGTCATGTATGGATGTGAGAGTTGAACTATAAATAAAAGTTGAGCTCACCCGGGGGGACACTTTAGGGTGGCCCATGAAGGCAGCTCGGAAGAGGCGAAAGGTCAGCTGAGACCTGAAGGATGCAAAGGAGCTGCTTATGACTGAAAACTGAGGGAGCTGCAGGTGCAAAGGCCCTGGGGTGAGAAAGATTCTGCCTGGCTCTCAGGAGTGTGGAAAGGCCAGTAAGTACCTGGAACTCAGTGAGAACAAAAAGAAAAGGGTAAAAATGGGCTTGAAAAGCTAGCAGAGAACAGACCCTGTCGGGCAAAGGAGCTTGGATTCGAAGATTTTGGATGGGTTTGTACCAAAGGAATGACACGATCTGATTTATATTTGCAAAATATCGCTGTGGCTGCCGTGCGGGGAACGGATGGGGAAAGGACAAGCGTGGAGGCAGGGGGACCAGCTGGGCGCTGCTGCAGTGACCCTGTGGTGACAAAGGAAAGGCCACATGACAAGAAGGATATTTGTGCAAATATAACCTGGAGGGAGAGCTCCTGGGCATCACTGATGAAGCAGACGTGGGGGTGGAAAAGACGCCTCCCAGCTTCTGGCTGAGTAGCTGGGTAGCTGCAAAGGCAGTTTACCAAGACAGGCATATCGGCCAAAGGCATACATGAATAGGCAGTGCTGCTCTGCAGCCTCAGAACCATCTCTCGTCCTTCCCTTGACCTTCAGGACAAGCGTGGAGGCAGGGGGACCAGCTGGGCGCTGCTGCAGTGACCCTGTGGTGACAAAGGAAAGGCCACATGACAAGAAGGATATTTGTGCAAATATAACCTGGAGGGAGAGCTCCTGGGCATCACTGATGAAGCAGACGTGGGGGTGGAAAAGACGCCTCCCAGCTTCTGGCTGAGTAGCTGGGTAGCTGCAAAGGCAGTTTACCAAGACAGGCATATCGGCCAAAGGCATACATGAATAGGCAGTGCTGCTCTGCAGCCTCAGAACCATCTCTCGTCCTTCCCTTGACCTTCTCTGGATCACAGGACATCTAACCCCGGAAGACCCCAGAACCTGGGTCAGCTGGGTTCAGCCAATGGGAGACTCATTGGGAGGAGGCTGGAGGGCGGGAAGAAGCGAGGAGCTAGGACGGGCCTCTCCCTCTCTGGGCCTTGGGCAGAGTCTCAAGGAAGTTGAGGAGGCAGCTACATCTTCTCTGAGGCTCCAGTTCCCACTGGGCAGCCCTCCGTGGCTGCGGCTTTCACTACGTCATCCCAGTCCTGGGTTAACCCCGCCTCTCCTCCGGGCCCTCCATCCCACCAACAGTCACAGCTTCCTGCTTAGCTGATCCCCGGGTTGCCTCACCATCGCTTACTCAACCTCTCAGTTCCTCCATGGCCTGTGTAACCAAAATCATGTCAAATATTCCCTTTGCATTAAAGATTTAGAATGGTTTCTGTGCTTTAGTCAAAGCTATGGTTTTTCCAGTAGTCATGTATGGATGTGAGAGTTGAACTATAAATAAAAGTTGAGCTCCAAAGAATTGATGCTTTTGAACTGTGGTGTTGGAGAAGACTCTTGAGAGCCCCTTGGACTGCAAGGAGATCCAACCAGTCCATCCTAAAGGAAATCAGTCCTGAATATTCACTGGAAGGACTGAAGCTGAAGCTGAAACTCCAATATTTTGGCCACCTGATGTGAAGAACTGATTCACTGGAAAAGACTCTAATGCTGGGAAAGACTGAGGGCAGGAGGAGACGGGAACGACAGAGGATGAGATGGTTGGATGGCATCACCGAAGATCCAACCAGTCCATCCTAAAGGAAATCAGTCCTGAATATTCACTGGAAGGACTGAAGCTGAAGCTGAAACTCCAATATTTTGGCCACCTGAGGTGAAGAACTGATTCACTGGAAAAGACTCTAATGCTGGGAAAGACTGAGGGCAGGAGGAGACGGGAACGACAGAGGATGAGATGGTTGGATGGCATCACCGACTCGATGGACATGAGTTTGAGCAAGCTCCGACAGTTGATGATGGACAGGGAGGCCTGGCATGCTGCAGTCCATGGGGTCGCAAAGAGTCGGACACAACAGAGCGACTGAACTGACCTGTGCTCCTGACTGGACCCTGACTGGTACATGAAGTGTCTGTCTGAGGAGGGAGGTGCAGCACTGGCCTGTGTCAAGTTTAAATTTTTGTTCTTGTATTGATTCTATTCCCTAAGGTTTCAGCCTCAAATAAGAAGAGTTAACCACAACTCCCTTTGGAACATAAAGCTACAGAATCTAAAGGCTCAAACACCTTAGAGATATCCTAGCCCTAACACCTGCTTAGTGCTGGAATCTCCTTTATAATGTCCAACCAAATGGCTTAAGACCATNACACCGTATCCACTGTTTCCCCATCTATTTCCCATGAAGTGATGGGACCAGATGCCATGATCTTCGTTTTCTGAATCATGTCTGTACACGGATTACGCATATGCACTCATATGCATGTCTTACATGTGTGTGTATATTATGTCTATATTGTGATTATGTCTATACATTAGCCTCGGGCCAGAATCAACCCTGAGCATTCTCTAAGCGCAGATCAAGGGAGCTCGGGAGGGCCAACCAAACCAAACAAGCACACAGGAGGCCTCAGTTTAGATCCTGTCTGCCAGAGTTCCATTGGCCAAAGTGAGTCAGACGCTGCAAGAGCAGCAGCGATAGGGCAGGAAAATGTACTCCGTGAGATCACTCAACAAAAGGAGGGCATGAAGAGCTGAAAGCTGGGAGGTCCAGGGTCCAGTGCTAAGACTACCAGATCCAGTGGTCTTCCTGGGTGGTCCAGTGGAAAGACTCTGCCTTGCAATGCCGAGGACGTCGGTTCGAGCCCTCATCAGGGAACTAAGATGCCAGCTGCTGCAGAGCAACGAAGCCGGTGTGCCACAACAGGAGAGTCTGGGCACTGTAAAAAAAGGTCCCGCACGACGCAACAAGTATCCCGCATGCTGCAACTCAGATCTAATGCAGCCAATAAATTTTTTTTAAAAATTTCTTTTTCAAGTGAGAGCAATAATCCAGTCCACTGTACACAGGAAGCTTATTCTTGACTCTTTTGAGCTGAAATATGCCTATCTATGCTGGGCCAAGCTTTCCAGTTAGAGACACAGGAAATGTATCTCCTTTCCTCCACGTGATAGATAACCTTCCAAGTGTTTACAGCTAACTAGCCCCTGTGGGTTCTTCCTTCACATGAGCCTGATTCCTCCAAAGACTTGATTTTCATTCCCTTCATCATGCTTACTTCCCTCTGAACATGGTCCAGTTTCATCTTTATTACACCTCGTGGCTAACATCTATAACCATCCTTAGGACTACCCTGGCCGTCCAGGGGTTAAGACTTTGCCTTCCAACAGTGGGGGTGCAGGTTTGATCCCTGGTAGGGGAGCTAAGATCCAACGTGATAGATAACCTTCCAAGTGTTTACAGCTAACTAGCCCCTGTGGGTTCTTCCTTCACATGAGCCTGATTCCTCCAAAGACTTGATTTTCATTCCCTTCATCATGCTTACTTCCCTCTGAACATGGTCCAGTTTCATCTTGATTACATCTCGTGGCTAACATCTATAACCATCCTTAGGACTACCCTGGCCGTCCAGGGGTTAAGACTTTGCCTTCCAACAGTGGGGGTGCAGGTTTGATCCCTGGTAGGGGAGCTAAGATCCTCTCTGGGCCACAAATGCAAAACACAAAACAGAAGCAATATCGTAACAAATTCAATAAAGACTTTAAAAATGGTCCACATTAAAAACAAATCTTAAAAAGTAATAACATAACTGCCCTTGATGTTTCCTCAGCACAGCAAAGTGGATTCCTCCCCACTATGACAGGAAATCACACCCGTGGCACTCAGCCCACACAAGCAAGAAGGAAGGGTTTTCTAGGTTCACGTGCGGGATGCTCAGTCGTGCCTGACTCTGCAACCGCACCGACTGTAGCCTGCCATGCTCCCTCCATGGAAATCCCACGGACATTCTTGGCAAGAATACTGGAGTAGGTTCCCACACCCTCCTCCAAGGGGTCTTCCCGACCTGGGGATCGAACCCATGTCTCCTGCTTGGCAGGTGGATTCTTCGTCACTGAGCTGCCAGGGAAGCTCTTTTCCAGGTTTATAGCACCCACTCAAACGGTTTCCCCTCTTACCCTGAACCCTTCAGTCCTCATCTACCCTCCAGGCCTGTGTTTGTTGACAAATTGATTCTGGCCTCAGCTTTTGGTCCACAGATGGAAGTCACATCTCTATCTCGTCCACAAGGTCCTGGAAAACCATGAGGGGTGTCTGCCATCTCTGCGTGTGGAATCTTTCCAGGGATCACAGTGCTGGGAGCCAGGTTCTGGGGGCCCCTCCATCCACATCAGGCAGCTATGTCCACAGACACTCAGCCCACTGTAAGGGGATGAGGGCTGAGTTTTTCCTAAAACAGCCCCCACCTGCTCACAAACCTGGGTGAGGGACCCCAGCACCAGTGTGAGATTATAGAATATGTTAACAGGGGTTGTCCACACTAATGTGGACTGTCCAGGGAGAGGGCTTCCCAGACACACACACACACACACACACACACACACACACACACACACACACAGGTAAGAACGCTGCAGGATTTCCAGAGCCAAAAGCGGATAGCTGATCTGCAGTCTCCTGCCTCTCACCTGCGGATCCTCATATCCAGGCAGGAAAGAGGCAGTGGTGGCTGAGGAACAGTGTGAGGAGGGTTTAATGAAGAAAGGACAGCACAGGGACTTCCCTGGTGTCCAGTGGGTGGACAGGTCTGAGACACACACCCTGCCGCCCATGACACAGCGTACCAGCATCCTGCGGCTGTGACCACATGCTCCTGTCGGTTCCCCTACTTCCCTGTTTAGCTCCTCTGTTGTTCCTGCTCCCAAAGGTGACTTCCCCAAGTTAATAATCTGCTTGCAAGCCCTGGTCTTGGGACCTGCTGTGAGGAGGGTGAAAAAAGAGGGAAGAATATCCAGGCAGCAGGAACAAAGACCCAAGGGCTGGGGGGGCCTTGGTGCCTCTGAAGACTCCCAGAAGGACTGAACACTAGGACTGGAGTCTTAAAGAAGGGGGAGAAGTGGCGGGAGCAGCAGGACCTTCTGGGAAAGCCCCAAGAGCTCGGACTTCAGCCCAAGGAAGGCAGGACCCCATCCAAGCGAGGAGTCAGGCGAATCCACGTGACCAGATTGACCTTTGGGTTGAGCTCAAAGGGAAGACCGTGGCCTG
Source organism: Aepyceros melampus (assembly GCA_006408695.1). Classification (NCBI taxonomy): domain Eukaryota; kingdom Metazoa; phylum Chordata; class Mammalia; order Artiodactyla; family Bovidae; genus Aepyceros; species Aepyceros melampus. The sequence goes on along the minus strand of SJXQ01010227.1, from coordinate 67,116 downwards.
TGTTCGTTCAGTCGAGTCTCTGCATCGTTCCCTTCCTGTCTTCTTTCCTCCTTCCTTTTTTAAAGGCATCATTTTTTCCTGTTTTCTGAGTCAGAATCCATTGTGCTTCTTTTTGTCGTTTCATTTTGTAATAAATGTGTTAATTTATTTTTGGCTGCACTGGGTCTTTGTTGCAGCATATGGTTTCTCATCGAGAGGGCTTCTCTTGCTGTGGCTCCCGGGCTCCAGGGCGCAGGCTCAGTAGCTGTGGAGCACATGGCACGTGGAATCTTCCCAGACCAGAGGTCGAACCCGTGTTCCCTCCATTGGCAGGCAGACCCCTAACCACTGTGTCACCAGGAAAGTCCTCTTCCTTCTTTCTTTCTTAACTTGGCTCCCCCGCTTCCGCCTTCTTTTTTGTTTGCTCCCATGAACCTCTCACCTCTCAGTCTGCCTCCCCAGCTTTCCCCTTAGTTAAAGAGACAGAAAGGAGCAAAAATGTGAGGTGGTGGAGCGATAGCCACTGGAATTTCTGAGCTCCTTCAGGGCAAATGTATGAGAAACTCAAGTGCACTGGCGGGGTGATGGGGCAACATTTGAAACTGGAGCTGCAGGGAGCGTTCTGAGATGCATGTTGGCCATGATTGCACCGTGAATCCAGATTGCAAGAGTCTGACAGAGAAGAAATCCCTGCCTCTGGGTGTGGGGACAAGGATTCTTGGAGAAGCAACAGGGAGAGACTGAGCTTTGCAGCCAACCACCTGGCTTCTCTCTAACCTCCCCTCCAAGTGACCACAGGCAAGTTACTCAGCGTCTCTAAAACTCAGACCCCTCATTTAGAAAAATGGGACAACAGTACACAACTCACATGACCGAGGACTCTTGGCCGCAAGTAACAGAAACACACACAAACTAGTTGAAAACCCAGAGGGAACTCGACTCTCCTAGAACACAAGGAGGGAGGTTTGGCAGTTTCCAGAAAGAACAGACTGGGGGCCTTTGCACCAACTGTTTCCTGTGCCTGGACCAGCCCCTCCCACCCTGCCCTGTACCATACCCTCCAAACTTGACTCAAGTGACTGGCTCCTCCTGTCCTCCAACTCAGAGCTGAAAAGTCACCTTCTCTAGGACAATCCACCCACTGCTCTATCTAAAGAAACTCTTCAGTTGCTCCGTACCTATCACTTACTTATTTTTCTGCAAAGAACTTATTATAATCAGTACTTTTTAAATTTGTTTACTTGTCTATAGTCTAATGCTCACCAAAATTTAACCAACTCTACACCCAGCCAAACTACCTACGGAGGAAAAATAGCACCTGGGGCATCCAAAAATTCAGAAACTTTACCTCTTTTTCTAAAGAAATGACTAAAGGAAGTCCTCTAACACAGTGAACAGGATACTGAGGAAGAGAGAAAAAGCAAAACTCCTAGTAAAGGAAACTCTCAAATTCTGGCGGTGGACGTCACCCAGAAAATCTTTAAGAAGAGCTCAGTGTTGTCTAAACAATTGAGACACTTAATAAGAAACTGAAAGATATTTGTGAAATGACGAAGAAGGTAACTTTTCTCCCCAAAAGAACTTAAGATGTACACTTAAAGACTCCAAAAAATAAACTGTGTTAATACTGAACAATCATGACCTCAAGCTAAGCATGATTTCGAAGAATTGATGGAGAATACAGAAAGATACCCTATTTGATTTCTTGTGTTTACTTTATTTGTTATTTATTTATCTTGGCTGCGCTGGGTCTTAGCTGTGGCTCTTGGGATCTTCGTTGAGGCATACAGTCTTCTTAGTCGTGGCTCTAGTTCCCTGACCAGGGTTCAAACCCAGGCCCCTTGCATTGAGAGCTTGGAGTCTTAGCCACTGGACCACCAGGGAAGTCCCCAGTCTATTTGATTTCAATGTGCATTTCCTTTAAGTTTGTGTACATGGGTTGTGATATAAGAGGGAGAGAAAAGAAAATATAACCCCCCTGTATTTCCTAGTTCACTAGGGAAAACAATATTTACATCATCACCAACACATAAAGGCTGTTGATTGGATTCCAACTTTGAAGACGAATCTATAGATAAAACCAGGACGACAGATGTGGTTAAGGAACAGAATGTAAATGTCATCAATTTTGACAACATAAAAGTAAAGATAAAGCTGGCAGAGGTTGGGACGTTAAAAGGAGTGGGGAGGAAAGGAGATAGGAAGGATAGGAAACAAAATAATATCCTCACCTTGGGACTTCCCTGGTAGTCCAGTGGTCAAGACTCCGAGCTTCCAGGGCAGGGGACGCAGGTTTGATCCTTCCCAGGGGTCAAACCCAGGTCTTCCACATTGCAGGGAGATTCTTTACCAGCTGAGCCACCAAGGAAGCCCAGAAATGCTGGAGTGGGGAGCCTATCCCTCCTCCAGGGCATCTTCCCGACTCAGGAATCGAACCGGGCTCTCCTGCGTTGCAGGCGGATCCTTTACCAGCTGAGCCACCAGGGAAGTTCCCTGACCAGGGATGAAACCCGGGCCACAAGCATTGGGAGTGCAGAGTCTCAACCACTGGACCACAGGGGAAGTCCTCCCCTCATTGTTAGAGCTCACAACTCTTGTGGAACTTTTACTTCCTGTCCCCTCAACTTCAGACTCTACAGATTTCAAGGCCCTTGGATCCAAGAAAGAAATGCTCCCATGAAAACAGAATAAAGATTCCTGTGAATTAGAAGTTGAGACTGACACCCGATCATTCTCTTTTGAATAAACAAAACAAGAAGTTTCTCTCTCTCTTTTTCTTTTCCAACCAGGGATTGAACCTGTGGCCCCTGCAGTAGAAGCACAGAGTTTTAACTGTTGGACCTTCAGGGACGTCCCCAGAGAATTACTCTTCTGATCACCAAGGAGGACGGAGGTTTCTGCTACATGAGGAGGACCGGGAACCCAGGAAATTCTCCGGGTTACTCCTGGATAGGCTCCCCACTCCAGTAAACTTGGGCTTCCCTGGTGGCTCCGCTGGTAAAGAATCTACCTACTACTTCCATGTCTAAGAGAAGTACCATGAATACGGAACGGATGGTGGGAAACAGAGGTTACAAATATCAACTATGGCCTCACAGAAACAGGAACTGTAGAAACCATGAATCTCTTCTTCCTTGATTGTTACCTATCTACCTGCTATCTATTTGTGAATATTAACTAATTTCTTTTCTCCTTCCTCTTTTTGATTTTCTAAGAAAGATGGTGATTCACTTTTTGTTTGGTCTTTTTTAAAATTATTTTTTCTTGAAGTATTAGAGAAGGCAATGGCAACCCACTCCAGTACTCTTGCTGGGAAGGTCCCATGGATGGAGGAGCCTGGTAGGCTGCTGTCTACGGGATCACTAGGAGTTGGACACGACTGAGCGACTTCACTTTCACTTTTCATTTTCATGCATTGGAGAAGGAAATGGTAACCCACTCCAGTATTCTTGCCTGGAGAATCCCAGGGACGAGAGAGCCGGGTGGGCTGCCATCTATGGGGTCACACAGAGTCGGACACGACTGAAGCAACTTAGCAACAGCAGCATAGTTGAATTACAAGGTTGTGTTAATTACTGCTATACAGCGAAGTGACTCGGTCATACATACATAGTCATTCTTTTTCATATTCTTTTCCATTATGGTTCATCACAGGATAGTGAATATAGTTCCCTGTGCTATTCAGTAGGACCTTAATGTTCATCTATGCTATATATGATTTTTGTATCTGAAAATCCCAAGCTCCCAATCCAGCCTTCTCCCATCTCCCTCCCCCTTGGCAATTACCAGTCTCTATGTCCCTGATTCTGTTTCTGTTTCATAGGCTCATTTGTGTCTTATTTGGTCTTTAAGTTACAGAATAGTCTGATAGGATTTTGACCATATTTGAAGGGTAATCAGTCTCACTCAGAAATGATACCATTGTTGTCACCCAAAGATGGATATAACGGCTGTTGAGATTTTGTGTCTCCTGTTTTTGAGAACAGGCTTCCCAGGTGGTTTAGTGGTAAAGAATCTCCCTGCCAATGCTGGAGACACAGGAGATGCGAGTTTGATCCTTGTGTCGGGACGATCCCCTGGAGTAGGAAATGGCAAACTACTCCAGCATTTTTGCCTGAAAAATCCCAAGGACAGAGGAGCCTGGTGGGCTACAGTCCATGGAGTCGCAAAGAGCTGGACACAGCTGAGCAACTGAGCACGTTTTTGAGAACAAGTTGAAGGTCTTTGCAAAAAGATAGCTGCCCCTGGCAAGGAAAAGGCACAAATCTCGGGTTGTTATCATTCAGTGGAGTTCACATGTGTGTGGAAGGATGTCTACGGATACTGTGTAGCCAAAGGGGTGGACTGCCCAGGTCATTAAGCTATTGTCTCTCAACTCCAAGTTCATCCTTCTTACTCGGTGTTGTGATGGGACTCAGGCTTGAATTTTGCACACGTTCTGCCAGCTGACTCCCTGTTAGTTTCTGCCAAGAACAGAACCAGAGAGATTCTGGAGGGCGGGAGCGGGGAGAAGGGACACACTCTGCCTATTTGCTCGCTCTTCTTGCCTGCATCCCTCTGTCAACAGATCTCCACCCCAGCAGGAGCAGTTCAAGCGAATATCCAGTTTTTTATGCCATGAGCCTCATCAAAGGGCTCTTCAAACACATCAGTACGAGTCAGCAGAAGTCTGAGCCCAGCTCCGTGCAGCGTCTTCTTCAAGCTTCTGGGGTCAGATAAGCCCAGCCTCCCGCCTCTGTTCCGCCAGCTGTAGGACCAACGGCTTCTTTCTGCAGCTACTATAATCCATGTTTTCTTTTTATCTTTTCAGTCTTAGAATTCATGTTGAGTTCATTCTCTATATTAAATTATCTCTGTTAAAATAACTAAGGAGGTTTCAATTTTCCTGATCAGACCTTGACTGGTAGGGGCGGACAACTGGAACTTTTGATTATAAGCCTCCTCCACGGCCAGAATTTTTTTTTAACTCTGAACAGGCACTACTTTTGATTAATCTGTTAAATTCAGTGCTATAACTGTTATGAGACTGCAGCAACGGAGAGCTGCAAGATCATCTGAAAGGAAAACCACCTCAACCTCAGATGGGTTATGGAGGACTCCCTGGAGGAAGTGACATCCAAGCTGAATTTAAACAGTGAACTGGGATTAACCAGATAGAGTGTGGGATAGTGAACCAGGAGTAGAGAACAAAAGGCATGTTCAAAGGGAGGACGCAATACAGGCCTCATTTTACCTTCATGGAAGAGTTTGGCTAAAGTTTCTGGAATAACAAGACCACAGAAAGACAAATATCATTTATATGTGAAATCTAAAAAAATATACAACTGAACTTTACAAAACAGAAACAGACTCACATATATAGAAGACAAGCTTATGGCTTTTCCTTATGGAAAAGGGGGTAAGAAGGGATAAATTGGAGTTTGGGATTAACATATGCATACAACTATATATGAAAGTAGATAACCCACAAGGTCCCACTATATATAGCACAGGGAACTATCTTCAATATCTCGTAATAAACTATAGTGGGAAAGAATCTGAAAAAGAATAAACTGTGTGTGTGTGTGATCATGCGCTGTACACCTGAAATTAACACAAATGGCAAACCAACTATACGTCAATGCTAAATAAATAAATAAAGGTTCTTAAAAAATAGAATGTCAAGACCTGAGGCTGGAAGGGTGAGAGGAGGCCCCAGTCAGGAGGGTCTCTATACTCCTGGTGATGACTTGGGACATTTTCCTGAGGACCACAGAGAGCATTAAAGAGCTGTCAGAGGAGGGGCATGATCACATCTGCGGGCCACAGGCACCCCCAGTGTCCTTGCGCTGACCTTGAGCCGCTGGCCCTTGCTCTTAGCCAAGTCAGAGCCGGGCTCAGGACTGAGCTCCAGAAGGCCCTGTCTCCCCAGGCAGGCCCTCGGAACACATCTGCACTGGGCCTCTGCCCCTGAGAAGCCTGAGGGCGCTAGTTAGCTGATGAACTGATTCACAGTGAAGTGTTAGCAAACGCAACTGGTTTATCCCTCCTCGGGGATATTTCCATATTAATGGAGGCTCAGTTGACAAATATTTACTGAATGGTCTATTACAAGCAAGAAACCATGGGAAGCTCCTAGGGGGAGTCAGGGCTTGACCTAAATAAATCAGTCTCTAATGATAAAACTTGAGTTCATAGGAAACATACTGGAGGCAGCAGATAACCTTCCCTATCTCCGGTTAAACCACAGCAGCACCATCTTGGTCTGCCCCCAAATGCCCCAGTCACCCTAACCCCAACCCCTTCTTCCACTTGAGGGGGCAGAGGTTGTTTAACTATCGCCACCCTAAGTGGGGCTCAGAATCCAACCCTGCTTTATATTCTGGGATCCCCAGGTCTCCCCGAGGACTAGGCTCCAGCCTCCTCCTCTATTTCCCAGTCTCTGCAAACCTCTGCCCCCCCATCCCGCCCCTCCCTGGGCACACGGATGGAGGGCATCCTGGGCTCCCAGTGCTACACCAGGGCTGCAGGACAGGAACCAGGGGGTGTGGAAGGATGAACTCCAAAGACGGCTGACATGCAGCCTGCACTTCAATTCAGTGTCAGAATTGTCTTCTTTGAGAAGTGGAGCCTCTCGGCCTGTCCCCTCTCGGACAGCAAACCAAAATTAGAAAGGATGAGAAACCGGATGAGAGGAGGAACGCCAGGAAGGGTGAGCGGGCCTTTCCCAGCTGCGGCCCCTCCAAGTCCTCTCTCTCACCCCCGCTTACGGTCAGGCCGCCCTCGCGCCTCCCAGGGTTGAGTCTCCCGTACCTGCCCTCCTCCCCAACCCCACACCTTCCCTCTCACCTGTCTGCAGCTCTTGTCCTGGGGACACCAGGGAACTGGGATTCAGGACCCCGGGGGTCTTTCGACCAGTTCACTACGTCTCACCCAGTGGAATCCCTGCCTAAGCCTCAGCTCTGTTCCCTGGAGTCTTCGTCCCTGTCTCTGAAACAGGCACGATCCAGGCACCTTCATCTCGGCTCCATCACCCTAGCTCGAGACCCGTTTCCATCCATTAAGAAACACTGACATCTAGTGGTCATGGAAGGAACTGCAGCACAGACTCACCCTCCAAGGAAAGGGATGGTAGAGGTATCCAGAAACAGAAAGACCACCCCCTCCATCCCACGTTTCCCTCTGCGACTTCCCTCCCTCTTCCCCCAATGTGCTCCCAAGGTCGCCAAGACAGCCTGAGCATCAAGAACCAGCGCTTCGATGACCACGGGGTGCCTGGTTCTTGCTAGAGACGACCCAGAAGCATCCTGAGTGGCAAGGGGAGAGAGACCTTGGATAAAACACGCCGCGGATCCTCCACACAGCGAGTCAGAGGAGCTGGGTACAAGCCAGATTCCAGGAGCCAGTCACACACCCCGCCCCTCCACTGCCACATCGGTGAGGGCCCCGACAGCAAGATGGATGGAGGCAGCTTTCTGCCATCACTCACCTGCCAGCCACTCCATCATGTGGACCACAGATGCTTACTCAGCTCTCCCAGGTGCCTGGCGTCATACCTGGCAGCTGGCTCTGTGTGTGTGTGTGTGTGTGTGCGTGCACGCATGGGCTGGAGGGCAGGTGTGCAAACGAAGGAGAGGATGTACACAGCATGAATCACACAGACACAAGCAGGTGAGCCAACAAATAATCCAAACTCATTTATTCAACAAACGCTTCCTGAACACGTGCAGTGCACCACGCACAGGAGCCCCCAGGACTGCAGGGGGCGCCCCCATCGACCACGCGGCAGCTACCGGAGCCTCGCTGTCCCCTCACCCCCAACATCTCATTGAGGCAGCCCCCATACTCTTCGTCAATGCAAGACAACTTCACCATTGTCCTTCACCTCTGTGCCTGCAGTGCCTAGCACACAGGAGGAGCCTAATACATGCTTATCAAAACAAGCCCCTGCCCAAAGCAGGTTGTTGTTTAGTTGCTAAGTCTCTGCGACCCCATGGACTGTAGCCCGCCAGGCTCCTCTGTCCATGGGATTTCCCAGGCAAGAATACTGGAGTGGGTTGCCATTTCCTCCTCCAGGGGATCTTCCTGACCCCGGGGTCGAACCAGACTCTTCTGCACTGGCAGGCAGTTTCTTTACCAGAGTCATGTGAGAAGCCGCCCAAAACGGAACTCCCTCCTAACAGCGCTGCTGATGGTTGCTCACTCAGCCCTCCTCAATACCTCTGCTAGTGGTTTTTCATCCTTTCAAATGCTGTTGCGTTAGGGCTTCGTAGCAGGTGGCAGAAACGCAGCTCAGACTCACTCAAGCAGAGATGGGGTGGGGAGGGCCTTGCCCTGTCCTTCTGCAGCTAAGCTTGCTTTGCTCCACGGAGTGGGGTAGAGATGGCCAAGGCCCTTCCACACACGTGTGTTCCTAGCTCAGGGGCTCCCTCTCCCTCTCCTGCTGATGCTGAGGAACATCTGAATCTCTGGGATGACTGACAGCTCAGATCTCTTGTTCCCGGATCCATTCTCAGAGCCTGGGAGACAGAAGTGATTTCCCCAGGGGTTCATGTCCGCCTCTGGGGCCAGGCAGATGGGAAGGACACTATCACTGAGCTGTGAGTAAGGGAAGGGAGTGACAGGAGAGTTTCCGAAATAGAGGAGGGTGTGTTCCCAGGGAAAGGAAGCGGGAGGAGCTGTAGGGGTGCCATTTATTGAACAGTGTCTCCCGAAACCTTTGGTTCCACCCAGAACCTCAGAGTGTGACCTCGTTTGGAAATAGAATCTTTGCAGGTGTAGTGAAGGTGAGGACTTGAGATGGTACTGAATTAGGGTGGGCCCTGAATCCCACGAGACTGTCCTGTAAGAGACAGAAAAAGACCCCCACGGACACAGAAGGATGAGGCCAGGGAAAGACAGAGGCAAAGACTGGAGTCATGCGGCCACAAGCCAAGGAACACCATGGAGAATCCCATGGACAGAGGAGCCTGGCGGGCTACAGTCCATGGGGTCACACAGAGTCGAATATGACTGAAGTGACTGAGCGTGCAGGAAATGATACAGGAAGAGGGGTCAGAGATGCCCCTTGCCAGCCACTGGGGGTGGGGGTGGGGGGTGGAGCAGAGCCCAGATCACCTCCCAAATCCACAGCCACTGGGGGCGCTCGGCTGCGGGAGCCACAGGTCATGCGATCCCATCCTCAGGGGTGTGTCCACGGTGAGAACACACATGCCCACGCAGAGGCTCCTAGAGGGGTTCTAGCGTCATGCCCCCATCACCACCCCGCCTGGACGTGTAAGCAGACCCAAGATCTGAGCGAGCCTGCCCGTTCAGATTGCTTAAAGCAGGGCTGCCCAACCTTCGGCATCTAAGCCTGATGATCCAAAGTGGAGCTGATGTGCTAATAACAGAAATAGGGACTTCAGTGGAAGGACTGGTGCTGAAACTGAAGCTCCGATACTTTGGCTATCTGATTCGAAGGGCCTATTCATTGGAAAAGATCTTGATGCTGGGAGAGATTGAGGGGAATAGGAGACAGAGGCAACAGAAGATGAGATGGTTGGATGGCATCATTGACTCAATGGACATGAGTTTGAGCAAACTCTGGGAGATGGTGAAGGACAGGGAAGCCTAGCGTGCTGCAGTCCATTGGGTCACAAAGAGTCAGACACGACCTAGTGACTGAATAACCCCAAGGACTTCCCTGGTGGCCAGTGGCTGGGACTTCGCCTTCCAATGCCGGTGAAGGTTCAGTTATGATGCTGGGAGAGATTGAGGGGAATAGGAGACAGAGGCAACAGAAGATGAGATGGTTGGATGGCATCATTGACTCAATGGACATGAGTTTGAGCAAACTCTGGGAGATGGTGAAGGACAGGGAAGCCTAGCGTGCTGCAGTCCATTGGGTCACAAAGAGTCAGACACGACCTAGTGACTGAATAACCCCAAGGACTTCCCTGGTGGCCAGTGGCTGGGACTTCGCCTTCCAATGCCGGTGAAGGTTCAGTTCCTGGTGGGAGAGCTAGATCCCGCCTGCCTCGTGGCGAAAAAACCAGAACACAAGACAGAAGCGATATTGGAACACATAAGACTTTAAAAATTGTCCACATAAAAAAATACCTTTTAAAAAATTATAGAAGTAAACTTCACAATAAAAGTAATGCGCTTGAATTATCCTAAAACCACCCCCTGCCACCCCATTCCTGGTCTGCGGAAAAACTGTCTTCAATGAAACCAATCAGTTAGTTCAGTTTAGTCACTCAGTCGTGTCTGACTCTGCTATCCCATGGACCGAAGCNGGACCAGGTGCCATGGTTTTAGTTTTCTGAATGTTGAGTTTTAAGCCAACTTTTTCACTCTCCTCTCTCATTTTCATCAAGAGGTTTAGTTCTTCTTAGCTTTCTGCCATAAGGGTGGTGTCATCTGCATATCTGAAGTTACTGATGTTTCTCCTATCAATCTTGATTCCAGCTTGTGCTTTATCCAGCCCAGAGTTTCACATGATGTACTCTGCATATAAGCTAAATAAGCAGGGTGACAATATACAGCCTTGACGTACTCCTTTCCTGATTTGGAACCAGTCTGTCATTCTATGTCCAGTTCTAACTGTTGTTTCCTGACCTACATATAGGTTTCTCAAGAGGAAGGTCAGGTGGTCTGGTATTCCAATCTCTTTCAGAATTTTCCAGTTTATTGTGATCCACATAGTCAAAGGCTTTGGCATAGTCAATAAAGCAGAAATAGATGTTTTTCATCAAGAAGTTTAGTTCTTCTAGCTTTCTGCCATAAGGGTGGTGTCATCTGCATATCTGAAGTTACTGATGTTTCTCCTATCAATCTTGATTCCAGCTTGTGCTTTATCCAGCCCAGAGTTTCACATGATGTACTTGCATATAAGCTAGATAAGCAGGGTGACAATATACAGCCTTGACGTACTCCTTTCCCGATTTGGAACCAGTCTGTCATTCTATGTCCAGTTCTAACTGTTGTTTCCTGACCCACATATAGGTTTCTCAAGAGGAAGGTCAGGTGGTCTGGTATTCTAATCTCTTTCAGAATTTTCCAGTTTATTGTGATCCACATAGTCAAAGGCTTTGGCATAGTCAATAAAGCAGAAATAGATGTTTTTCTGGAACTCTCTTGCTTTTCTGATGATCCAATGGATGTTGGCAATTTTATCTCTGCTTCCTCCCCCTTTTCTAAAACCAGCTTCAACATCTGGAAGTTCATGGTTCATGTACTATTGAAGCCTGGCTTGGACAATTTTGAGCATTACTTTACTAGCGTGTGAGATGAGTGCAATTGGGCAGTAATTTGAGCATTCTTTGGCATTGCCCTTCTTTGGGATTGGAATGAAACCAATCCTTGGTGCCAAGAAGTTTGGGGACTCCTGGTTTACAGGATTTCTGAATAAGGGGAGGATCCTTCAGTACAACTGATACATGACCTACCTCTTTTTTAAAAAAACAATCTGATTAGGAAAACCTGGAGCTTCAGTAGTTATTGCAGAGAACACTGGAATTATCAGGAAATTGGATGATTCTGGGTACATGCAAAGCCTTGGAGACACAGCTGTCAGGGTTTTGGCCTAAAATTCTGAATTGGATGATTCTGGGTACATGCAAAGCCTTGAAGACACAGCTGTCAGGATTTTGGCCTAAAATTCTGACAGGGTCAAGAGGACGTAAAACCCCTACAAGGCCTGTTCACCCTCCTCCTTGGTTAATTGTCTGGAAGTTAGAAAACACAATCACCCTCCAGCTTTTTCTTCTCCAGCCTGAAATATCCATTCCTTGAAACATTTTTCTTTCCCTGCTAAGATTTCCAGAATCTGCAAAGGCTAGTTGGCAATCTGCTCACCCGGCCTGTGGGCGCCAGGGCAGGACTGCCCTCCAAGGCATGGGGAAGGGTTCTTTCTCAGCTGGGCACTGGGGTTCCACAGCACCAGGACCAGCTTTCCAACTGCTGATCTACCCAAGCAGTGCTGTGATGGGGAAAAGCACACCAGCGAGGGGGCCCTGCTACCCTCCGTGTCTCCTCCCACCTCCCTCTTTGCCTCTGCAGCTTCATTCCTCTCCATCTGCTGCTCCATCCAGGCACAGCAGGTGCGGGGTGAAGACAAGCAGATCTGCGTTCAAAGCTCCCCCACAGAGTAGCAATGAGGCCACAGACAAGCCACCGAGCTCCTCTCAAAGACTCCTTTTGTTCAATAGTAACTTCAAGACAATACCAATACCTACAAGAGAGCTCTGGGGGCTTCTGGGGCGGGCCGGTGGCCAAGACTCCACGCTCCCAGGGCCGGGGCCCAGGTTCCATCCCGGGCCAGAGAACTAGTTCCCACGTGATGCAACTAAGAGTTCATGTGTTGCAACTAAAGATACCGCATGCCACAATGAAAATCGAAGATCCCGAGTATGGAAACCAAGACCCAGAGCAGCCAAATACATACATGTGCGTGCGTGCGTGCTTAGTCACTTAAGTCGTGTCCGACTCTCTGTGACCCTATGGACCATGGCCCTGCAAGCATGGAAACACCTGGAGAGAGTGCCGGAAAGCCCAGATTCTGTGATGCTCCCAGACCTTCCTCATGTCAGCCACACTATGTTAGACTCATCTTGTCCATTCCCCTGCCTCTCTCTCAGCTGGGCACTGGGGTTCCACAGCACCAGGACCAGCTTTCCAACTGCTGATCTACCCAAGCAGTGCTGTGATGGGGAAAGCACACCAGCGGGGGGCCCTGCTACCTCCGTGTCTCCTCCCTCCTCCCTCTTTGCCTCTGCAGCTTCATTCCTCTCCATCTGCTGCTCCATTCAGGCACAGCAGGTGCGGGGTGAGGACAAGCAGATCTGCATCCAAAGCTCCCCCACAGAGTGGCGATGAGGCCACAGACAAGCCACCGAGCTCCTCTCAAAGACTCCTTTTGCTCAATAGTGACTTCAAGACAATAACAATACCTACAAGAGAGCTCTGGGGGGCTTCTGGGGTGGGCCGGTGGCCAAGACTCCATGCTCCCAGGGCCGGGGCCCAGGTTCCATCCCTGGCCAGGGAACTAGTTCCCACGTGATGCAACTAAGAGTTCATGTGTTGCAACTAAAGACACCGCATGCCACAATGAAAATCGAAGATCCCGAGTATGGAAACCAAGACCCAGAGCAGCCAAGTACATACATGTGCGTGCGTGCGTGCTTAGTCACTTAAGTCGTGTCCGACTCTCTGTGACCCTATGGACCATGGCCTGCCAAGCTCCTCTGTCCATGGGATTTTCCAGTCAAGAATACTGGAGTGGGTTGCCATTTTCTTCTCCAGGAAGTAAATACATAAGAAAAGCTAAAAACAAGCTAGGTTTGGGAACATCTGGCGACTGCATTTGTAACACTCTTAGCATAGAACCAAGCCTGAAAGAGATGCCGGTTAAACTCCAGCAGTGACCCCTGTCCTAGTGGTCAGAATGCCGCCCGACTCCACAGTTTCTGCTCTGCTCATGGCCCAGCGGGCCACGTACAGATCCGGCAGGTGGCCCCGGCTGCCCACACCTTCTCATGCTGCAGACCCACCTCAGTTTTTGCAGGAGTCAATGGAATTGGGGATTTTGCCAGAATCGGGGCAAGGAAAACAAGATGGCTTTCTGCCGGTGGAGGCAGGTGGGCCCTGGATCCCAGCAGAACAGCAATCTTCTGCCCGACAGAGGGGACTTGGTCTCTGGGGTGACCAACTTCCAGCTGAAGTAGAAGAGAGAGACAAGGTCGAGAAGGCCAGTCCATTCTCATCGTCTTCCAGAAAGTCTTTTCCTGTAGAAATTTTGCTTTGAGGTTTCGAGGGACCGAGGTGTCAGGAGGATCCCCCAGTGCCCCGTTTCTCACGACCCGACCGATGTCCAGAGTTGCCCTCCACAGACCGTGACAGGTGCTTGGCTGATTGTCCTAACGCTGAGCTCACTGGCCCCATTGGGGCCCTGGGCTCCCTGCTGTGACACCCAGGGGCGTGAATCTGGGTCCCCCTTGCCATTACCTGGAACTCAGTTCCCTCGTCTGGAAAGATTCTCAGCTGCCTGCAGTGCTGCTGTGCGTGTGGTCAGTCACTCAGTCCTCTCCGACTCTTCACGACCCCGTGGACTGTAGCCCCCAGGCTCCTCTGACCATGGGACTCGCCAGGCAACAATGCTGGAGGGGTTGCGATGCCCTCCTCCAGGGGATCTTCTGGACCCAGAGATACAACCCGACTCTCCTGCCTTGGCAGGCAAGTTCTCCACCACTGTGCCACCTGGGAAGCCATATATTGTTGTTGCTCAGTGGCCCAGTCATGTCTGACTCTCTGTGACCCCATGGACTGCAGCACGCCAGACCTCCTTGGCCCTCACCATCTCCTGACGTTTGACCATGTTCCTGTCCATTTCATACGGGAAGCCACGTGTGTATATATACCTAGAATTGCTGGATCCTGTGGGGTAGCTTTAAACATAGGGGCCATATGTTTAACTTTTCTTTAATTTTTTGGCCAAGCTACACAGCATGCAAGATCTTAGTTCCTTGAGCAGGGATCGAACCCACGCCTCCTACAGGGGAACACAGAGCCTTAACCACTGGACCACTTGGGAAGTCCCGATGCTTAACTTTTTTGGAAACTGCCAACCTCTTTTCCCAAACGGCTACACCATTAACACTCTGTAAAAGTAATATAAAAAGGAATTATTAGAAAAATGAAGTTTAAATAACTCACCAAAAGAAATCTAATTTCTATTACTATTAAATCATCAGCCATAAAACGTCTTTGTCAACTGCTATGAAAGTTTCTACATGCATCCTCTCGAGGTCTGCACTTACTTGCTGGTGGACAAGTAAGGTGCTGTTCTCGAACCGGCACCAGCCACAGACTACCCTTGTCTCCTAGCCACACTGTCCCCAGGTGTCCTCACGGCCCCCTCCCATGTCCTAAGCCAGAACATCTCTTAGCATGAAAAGAAGAGCTTTTAATTATCATGCCAGGACACGAGGTATCCACCTGGCCAGTGAGGATGTGTGGTCCCTCAAACGAAGGACCTCGGCCACAGGGAGGTTCTACAGAAAAGACACGAGAAGACAGACGAGAAGATGGTGAGCGCTAGAGAGGTCTGAGCGATGGGCCCCCGCCCTGGGGGCCAGCTGCTCCTCTCCTGGCCCTCAGCCTGTCACCCTCCTGGGAAGCTGCACTGCTGCCGTTTTCTCTAAGGGGAGAGGGCGTCACCCAGCTGAGCAGAGCCACCTCCCGGGCAGGTGACCCTCCTCAAGTCTCAGCTATACGGCTGTTTGTCGGGGATGTTGGCCCCACCAGGTTCCAACAGCCTTGGCCAAGTTTTCAGGACCGTGGAACAGCTGTGCCAGTGACAAGGGGCCCCCTGGAGGCCCCTCACTTCAGATGGGGACAGGATCAGACCATGTCCTTTAAGAGTCCTGCAGACTCTCTACCCGAACTGAGTTACTCTCTGTATCCTCAGCACCCAACCTGGCAAACACTCCATGAGCCAAAGCTTCATAGCTTCTTAGGGGCTGGCGGGTGCCAGGAAGAGAGCCAGGGAGCCATCTTTCCCTGATAAAAACTAGAGAAAGGAGCACGAAAAGCAAAAACTCTAAAGCCGGTGGCTCCCCGTGTTCCTGGGCTGTGGAGCAGCAGGGTCGCTCTGGGACTGAGCTTTGTGATTCCTGGTTAAACGCCAGGTTGAATGGGCTTGCTAAGGGAAAATGTTTTTCGTGAGCAGTATATGTCTCCCTGGTGTCTGCAGTGGTAATTTCTTCGGTGGGACAATCTCTCCTTTATATGCACCTGGCCAGTGGTGAGAGGGGCTCTGGACAGGGGTCTGATAAGTAGACAGACTGCCACAAGTTATTTTAGGGTAAGGGTCCAACAGGCACCTTGCATTTCTGGCAGATGGGCTGGGTGACTTCATCAGGTCAAAGGGTCAGACTCCAGCCAGGCTGAGATATGCATAAGCCACACTTCCTGCACGGCCTCGCCGATCCATTTCGGAGAGCCCTCTTAGCGATGCTGACTCCATGTTTATTTTCCCTTTCCCAGCCTTCGCACTGTTTACTGACATTTGGGGCCAGATCACCTGGAGCCCATCCTGGGCACTGGAGGGTGTTGAAAGCCCAGCGTCCCCGGTCCCTATTCACCCTCCTCTCAGGCTGTAACTCCCAAGATGTTTCCAGTCACTGCCCAGTGTCCCTGGGGGAGAGGAGAGCCAGTGGGTTAGCCAGCTGATAAGGAGAACTGCCCGGTGGCTAACAAAGCAGAGAATGGAGGATTCAGTGTGCAGGCCCAGGGATCCTGGCAGAGATGCTTAAATCGTACCAGAGACAGGGGGATAAAGTTTAGCTCAGGAGACCCCAGCACCTGTCGGCCTCTCCCAGGATGAAACAGGAACTCAGGAATTCACAAGGGTCAGCTGTAGGAAGCAGATGGCCCTGAGTGGCCTCAAACCAAGGGCAGAATTCACCCCCTGCCCCATGGAGATAAGAGGAAGATGCTACTTGCTGGAGCCTTCCTATGGCCGGGATCGGAGTTCAATTAAAGTGATTAGTACTGTTTGTTTAGATTCCACAGCTGCCTACAACCCACCTGGCCTTACTGTGAGTCCGAGAAATCAAGGAGGGGCATGGGGGGAGGGGAGGCAATTCAGCCCAAATTGAAAATGTCCTCCTGTAATTACGAGATTGGAGAATATCCACTGAGGGGATCAATAATGGGAAATCTAAGTACCACTGTGGGCCAAGATTACAGTTTTCCAATCGCTCCATCTTGGATTTTAATTTTCTCTCTCATCATCACGTCACCATAAGCGGAGATCCCACACAGCCTAACATCCCAGCTTGAGAGAGGTGGGCCAGGAGGCAGGACCAAAGCAGGGTAAGTCCAGACACTGCTGGACTCTCTGCATGAAATCTTTATGGCCACATAACAAATTACTCCAAATGTAGTGGCTTCGAACAAGACACGTTTATGACACTAAAGCTTCTGTGGGTCGAGAGTCCGATCACAGTCTAGCTGAGGCCTCTGCTGGGGTCTCACCAGGCTGCGCTAGAGGTGTGGCTGGGACTGGGGTCTGCTCCGAGGCTTGGAGTCCCCTGGCAAAAATAC
Organism: Aepyceros melampus; assembly: GCA_006408695.1. NCBI lineage: Eukaryota > Metazoa > Chordata > Mammalia > Artiodactyla > Bovidae > Aepyceros > Aepyceros melampus. The sequence goes on along the minus strand of SJXQ01010227.1, from coordinate 50,067 downwards.
ATACTTCTTGGTAGGATCCATTTTTCCTGACAGCAATAGAATTCCTAGCAGCTTGCTTCTTTAAAGTCCAGCAGGAAAGGCGGGGGGTGGGGGGGCTCTGATTTCCGGTCTCTCTCCCTGACTAGATCAGGCCCACCAGGATAATCTCCGTTGTGATGAACTCAACGTTAACTGTTTAGGGACCTTAATGACATCTGCACTCTTGCCTGGAAAATCCCATGGATGGAGGAGCCTGGTAGGCTGCAGTCCATGGGGTCTCGAAGAGTCAGACATGACTGAGCGACTTCACTTTCACTTTTCACTTTCATGCATTGGAGAAGGAAATGGCAACCCACTCCAGTGTTCTTGCCTGGAGAATCCCAGGGGCGGTGGAGCCTGGTGGGCTGCCGTCTGTGGGGTCGCACAGAGTCGGACACGACTGAAGTGACTTAGCAGCAGCAATGACATCTGCAAAAGTCCTTTGCCTTTGCCATAGTCTCTGGGTGAGAAGCAAGTTAGAGGCCCCACCTGCACTCAAGGAGGGGAATTTTGAAGGGTGTGGGTCACTGGAGGTCATCTGAGAATCTTGCCCCTCACACCTCCCACTGGAGTGCCTCGCCAAGCCCTTGTCCCCCAAAGGCATAGAATCAGGCCGTGGGAGGGTGGCACCACCTGGTGGACCCAGCAGCCAGCCAGGATTGAGAGCCTCCCCACTTGGGAGAGGAGATGGAGAAAGCAATCAAAGATCTGACGCATGCACAGAGTCGGACACGACTGAAGTGACTTAGCAGCAGCAATGACATCTGCAAAAGTCCTTTGCCTTTGCCATAGTCTCTGGGTGAGAAGCAAGTTAGAGGCCCCACCTGCACTCAAGGGAGGGGAATTTTGAAGGGTGTGGGTCACTGGAGGTCATCTGAGAATCTTGCCCCTCACACCTCCCACTGGAGTGCCTCGCCAAGCCCTTGTCCCCCAAAGGCATAGAATCAGGCCGTGGGAGGGTGGCACCACCTGGTGGACCCAGCAGCCAGCCAGGATTGAGAGCCTCCCCACTTGGGAGAGGAGATGGAGAAAGCAATCAAAGATCTGACGCAATCTGATGCCGGTGCTTGTCTCCCGGTCTCCGGTCTTCTCGGTGTCCCAAGCCCCTGCCAGGACTCCTGGCTGCCCTGACCTGGGAGCCCTGACTAGCTACTTTCCTTCTTCCCAGGATGCTGAGCACAGGAAGAGATGCAGGGAGCTCCTCCAGGCTGGATGGGGACAGGGACTTAGGATTTGGGAGCCCAGTCAGCATTCTAACAATTTCCCCACATTTCTGCTCCTCACGTGCTTCCTTCCTCCTTCAGCACCCAGCTTAGATGTCACCTGGGTGAATCTCAGACAACCCTGCTCAGGGCCAGCATCCATAATTTGCACCGTACGGATCTGCCCTTGATTCTTATGTTTGAGTCTCTCTTTCATGGTGGCACATATATGACTTAGTATTAGTTTCAGCTAAGTAGGAAAAAAAAAAAGTAGGACGTCAAGAAACACCTGGGATAACAGGCAAATTTGGCCTTGGAGTACAGAATGAAGCAGGGCAAAGGCTAATAGAGTTTTACCAAGAGAACGCACTGGTCATAGCAAATACCTTCTTCCAATAACACAAGAGAAGACTCTACACATGGACATCACCAGATGGTCAACACTGAAATCAGATTGATTATATTCTTTGCAGCCAAAGATGGAGAAGCTCTCTCTATACAGTCAGCAAAAACAAGACTGTGAGCTGACTGTGGCTCAGATCATGAACTCCTTATTGCCAAATTCAGACTGAAATTGAAGAAAGTAGGAAAAACCATTCAGGTATGACCTAAATCAAATCCCTTATGATTATACAGTGGAAGTGAGAAATAGATTTAAGGGACTAGATCTGATAGACAGAGTGCCTGATGAACTATCGATGGAGGTTCATGGCATTGTACAGGAGACAGGGATCAAGACCATCCCCAAGGAAAAGAAATGTGAAAAAGCAAAATGGCTGTCCAGGGAGGCCTTACAAATAGCTGTGAAAAGAAGAGAAGAGAAAAGCATAGGAGAAAAGGAAAGATATAAGCATCCAAATGCAGAGTTCCAAAGAATAGCAAGGAGAGATAAGAAAGCCTTCCTCAATGATCAATGCAAAGAAATAGAGGAAAACAACAGAATAGGAAAGACTAGAGATCTCAAGAAAATTAGAGATACCAAGGGAACATTTCATGCAAAGATGGGCTCGATAAAGGACAGAAATGGTCTGGACCTAACAGAAGCAGAAGACATTAAGAAGAGGTGGCAAGAATACACGGAAGAACTATACAAAAAAGATCTTCATGACCCAGATGATCACGATGCTGTGACCACTCACCTAGAGCCAGACATCTTGGAATGTGAAGTCAAGTGAGCCTTAGAAAGCATCACTACAAACAAAGCTAGTGGAGGTGATGGAATTCGAGTTGAGCTATTCCAAATCCTAAAAGATGATGCTGTGAAAGTGCTGCACTCAATATGCCAGCAAATTTGGAAAACTCAGCAGTGGCCACAGGACTGGAAAAGGTCAGTTTTCATTCCAATCCCAAAGAAAGGCAATGCCAAAGAATGCTCAAACTACNAGCCACACACAGCGCCTCTCTCAACCCCACCAGGGCCCTGCTCCCAGAGGGGTAAGTCCGCGTGGACACCCAAGTGCAGCCACTCCTCCCTACTCCCACCCCGCCTCCAGGTCTCCCCGGAAGACCTCACCTGCTGTCCTTCACAAGCTGGCTGCACCTGCCTTCCTCCACCAACAGGAGAGGAGTCTGCCCCGCAAGGGCTGAGGGGAAAATTCTGAACAGGAAAGAAGGAGGCAGAGTTGGGAGGACCCAGCTGCCCTTCGGCCTTCCCCCCACTTCCTGTCACTCCCCGTCTGGGAGGCTAACTTTTCAGAGACCACAGGCTGCCTCTTGGGGAGGGATGTGCGTGCTCAGTCACGTCTGACTCTGCAGCCCGCCCCCTGGACTGTAGCCCACCAGGCTCCTCTCTCCATGGAATTCTCCAGGCAAGATACTGGAGTGGGTAACCTTCTCCAGGGGATCTTCCCCACCCGGGGATCGAACCTGCATCTCCTGAGTCTCCTGCATTGGCAGGTGGGTTCTTTACCACTGGAGCCACCTGGGAAGCCCACGGGGAGGACGAGAGCAGAGCAAAGCGAACAGCCCGTGTTACCTTACAGGCAATCCAGAGAGCAGGTAGAGGGGGAAGGAAGGCAGGGCGGGCAGGGTCTTGCCTTGGAGCTGGAGAACGTGGCGAGCCTTTCCCCAGGCCTCAGCCTGGAAGGAGGCTGGTTGGGGCCACTTCTGATTCCATCATTCCTGCTCCGAAGGTGCTGCGATTTTCGCCACGTGGGAGGCCTCCGGCGGCTAACCAGCCTTTATAAGGAAGCCGAGGAGACTATGGGAAAGGTTTCTCACCACAGAAACCCGGGTCAGTTCACTCCTCCTCGCCCCCAAGCAGGCAGCGCGCCTCCCTGACCCCTGGGATGGAGTCCAGATTCGCACAAATCTTGTTTGCAAACTGGCACACACCAGAGAAGGGGACAGGAAGGACAGGGGCACAGAGATCAGTTCTGGCTCTGAAGCGTGGGGCAGGGGCCCCCGGCCATGTCTAGCTTCCTCTCCTTCCTCCCAACTCCGGCTTCCTCCGCGGGACCCTCTCCGCTGGCGCTCGCGCTCGGTGCTGGAGCCGCGCAGCCTCGCGTCCCCGCTGTCCCCTGACCCCTCCAGGCCCTACTTCCAGCCGCACAGCGGTCTCGAGCACGCTCCTTAATCGCCTCACCTTGGGAGGCTGTGCAGCTCTCCGTAATTGCTTCTGGAAACGCGGTCAACAGTTTAATTGGCAGAACGTGTCCTGGGCGATGGTACCCGGTGAAGCAGCCTCGGGCCTACATCTAGCTTCCTCTCCTTCCTCCCAACTCCGGCTTCCTCCGCGGGACCCTCTCCGCTGGCGCTCGCGCTCGGTGCTGGAGCCGCGCAGCCTCGCGTCCCCGCTGTCCCCTGACCCCTCAGGCCCTACTTCCAGCCGCACAGCGGTCTCGAGCACGCTCCTTAATCGCCTCACCTTGGGAGGCTGTGCAGCTCTCCGTAATTGCTTCTGGAAACGCGGTCACCAGTTTAATTGGCAGAACGTGTCCTGGGCGATGGTACCCGGTGAAGCAGCCTCGGGCCTACCTGTTTCTCGGGTGGGCGGCTATGCAGGCGCGCGGCTCACCTGCACGCGGGAGGCTCACCCGCCAGGGCGCGGCCGCGCCTGTGGATGCCAACCTGAGCCTGCAGACGTGGAGGGGCTTCAGGGACCAGGGAGTGCAGGGGACGCTGGGATGACGGGCGGGACAGATGGGAGCAGGCTGAGCCCCAGGGACTCCTCTGCCTCGGGGCCATGGAGGAGCCGAGGGGGAGGCGGCCACACTGGATCACCGGGCCCCCGGAGACCTGCCGTCCACGGGCTCCCAGCGCTGTGAAGACAGGCCGGCTGGTCCCTCCAGGTCGGAACTCCACCCTGCTCCGGGTCCCATGGGTGGCCATGACCCTGTGGGGTGTGACCAGTGGGGTGCTCTGGGGGGAGATGGGAGGGAGGAGAAGAGGGAGACATGGAGAGAAGGCGGGACGGAGCGGGGAGGAGGGATGGGGAGAGACAGCGAGCCTCTCCCTGAGAGGCTGCAGAGAGCTGAGCACATCCTTCAGCAGGAGATGCCCGCCCTGGTCAGCGGGGCGGCCCCTCCAACAAACTGTCCGCGGCCAGCTGAGGCGTCCCTGCCACACTCTGGGCTGGGGGAGGTCTCCCTCTTGGTTCCATGCACCTGCTGCCCACACCTGCTTAAAACCAGCCCCGAGGTTAAAACGACCCTCAAGTCATTGCTGTGTTATTTCCGGTCAGGGTCTGGAAGCATGCAGAGGGCAGTAGGGGCTGTTGATGGTGAGAAGTGACCCCGTCCTGGAGGCAGCACTGTCCTGACCCCTCCGCACCTCGATGTGGAGTCGGCTCTGGTTTTCTTCTCAGTTGGCCCAGCCTGGGCCTGTCTCTTATAC
>SJXQ01010227.1:22599-41031 GCA_006408695.1 Aepyceros melampus | reverse complement strand
TGGTTTAAAGGCCAGCCCTGCCGGCAGCAGACGGCTGGGCCTCTTGGGGGCCTCTTGGAAATTATATGAGAGCACCCCGTCGGGTATGAAATACCATACAAATATTACCTCTAATTTATGTAAGTGCTCTCAGCCGGAGGTTTTAGGATTCGAGGCAGAAAACGCCCGGTTCCTTCCCTTTCTATTTCCAGTCACGGCCTCAGCACCCTCGTGTGGCCACTGGTGGGAACTACACCCAGGGCTGGGCGGCGATTTTCCGACGGGGGGAGGCAAGCAAGACGGTTCTGATTCTCACCGAGCCTTTGGGGCTTCACAGCAGCCCCGTGAGAGAGGAGAGGGAGGTAGTGATCCCTGCCCCCTCAACACACACACACACCCTCCTTGCTTTAGAACAAGGGAAGGAGACGAGACGGGAAGCAGGCACAGGTTTTTGCAGGATAATGTCTGCCGTGGACAACCCAGCCTTGCAGAACAGCGTCGAGCGGGAACGGCCATTTGGGGAGCCCCCGCCCCACCTCCTCCTGCCTCCCGGCTCTAACAGAAACCATGAACTCCCCCACGGACACCCCCAGGAGGACCGTCGTGCCTGTGGTCACAGCCCTTGCTGCTCGGGACTCAGGTTGGATGAAACACCACCCCCCAACAGCCTGGTTATTCCAGTCCACGGCCTGGCATGGAAAAAGAGTTCGCGCGTGCGTGCTCAGGGGTTCAGGCGTGTCCAACTCTTTGCGACCCCAAGGACTGTAGTCCCTCCAGGCCCCTCTGTTCATGGGATTGCCCAGGCAAGAATACTGGAGTGGGTTGTCATTCCCTTGTCCAGGCGATCTTCCCAACCCAGGAATTGAACCCATGCCTCCTACGGCTTCTGCATTGACAGGCAGATTCTTTATCACTTTAGCCACCAGGGAAACCCCGTTAAACACAACTTGAATGAATGGAATGAATTAAAAGAGAGGAAACGTGGAGGCCTGGGGAGGTCTTTCAGGCCCTTCAGATCACGCCCTGTGTATAAGGGCCCTCCGCCCACCACGAGGTCTGTGCTGATTGCTTGGCCAGTCAGGTCCCCTTCTGATGTGCCCTGGAAGCTGCAGAGGCATCCAAACTGGGCAGCCCTCAGGGGTGGCCAGGCCCGGCTAGGGGTGGAGGCCGTGTGCCTGGCCCACTGGGGCAGGGTCGAGCAGCCCTGAGGCTGGCAGGATGATTGGGCGGCAAGGAGAGAAGTGAAGGCTTCCTGCAGCTCTGGACGCGCCCTCTGTCCACCTCCAGCCTTCCAACCAAACGGCCACCCCCCTGGCTGAGACCCTCCTCCCCGGCCCTCGGACACTGACAGTAGCCCTCCTCATTCTCACGGCCACCGTCTTGGACGTTCCAACCCATCCTCCATGCTTCATGGCCAGAGTGTCTCAGTAAAGGCAACCTGGGCCAGGCTCTTAAATCCAGGGGCCTTCATCTCCTGCGAGGTCCTCCCTGGGCCCCTCGCAGAGTTTAGAGTATCAGCATCATCGGGGAGGTGTCTAAATACAGCATCCCAGGCTCCACCCAGAGATGCAGGCCGTCTCCCAGGACCAGGGCTTTGGCTCTTTCCTGTGGGGCTCACCCTCTCGTGAAGGAGGGAAGCCTTCCCTCCAGGCTCCTAGCTTCACCTTTCAATGGCTGCAGCTGATTTTACTATTTGTCCCCTTGGGAAGCTGGAAAAAGCCTTTGGTGCTTGAATACAGATGTCTTTCTGTTACTGGATGCTGATGGTCTTTTCTTAGGCAATTCAAGAGGGTGAACATCTGTCTCTGGGGTTGCTGCCAATAGGGAGGTTCAGGGACTTCCCTGGTGGTCCGGCGGTTAGGAACCCGCCTGCCAGTGCAGGGGACATGGGTCCAGGAAGATCCCACGTGCCGCGGGGCAACTAAGTCCGAGGGCCACCACCACTGAGCCCGCGCTCTAGGCCTTGTGCTCCACGGCAGAGAAGCCGCCCAGCGAGAAGCCTGAGCACCGCAGCTCGAGGATGGCCCCTGCTCACCACGGCTAGAGGAAAGCCCAAGCGGCAGTCGGACACGACTGAGTGACTTTACTTACTTACTTACTTACTAGCTTTAAAAAGACCATGGGCTCGAGTCCCAATCTGAATTGCACAGTTTCACTGGGATATTTATTTATTTTTAATTGTGAAGATAGGGTAGGGGGATTCAGCCCCTCTCCCTGCCCCCGTGCCTGTCCTGCGGGTCCTGTGGAGGGGAGCAGCACCAGGCATTCACGCAGCAAATGTGCTGGGCTTTGCTTTGTCCACATTGGTCCTCCCTCCCGTCCTCCCTTTTCCCCTTCCCTAGCTCTCCATCCCTCTCTCCATCCCTTCATTCATTCCGCCAGCCACCCCTCCATCAATCCATCCACCCTTCATATAGTGAGTGATCTAGATGGATGCTGCATCCGTCTTAAGGATCATCCATGGCAGCTCTGAGCGACTCTGTAGCTTTATGAGCATTGCATTTGGAGAGTTATCAGCAGCACGCAGAACCTCATTCTTGCCTTTATTAAAAAATTTTGAAAATTGGTGCAGACACCCCCAGGAGGACCGTCGTGCCTGTGGTCACAGCCCTTGCTGCTCGGGACTCAGGTTGGATGAAACACCACCCCCCAACAGCCTGGTTATTCCAGTCCACGGCCTGGCATGGAAAAAGAGTTCGCGCATGCATGCTCAGGGGTTCAGGCGTGTTCAACTCTTTGCGACCCCAAGGACTGTAGTCCCTCCAGGCCCCTCTGTTCATGGGATTGCCCAGGCAAGAATACTGGAGTGGGTTGTCATTCCCTTGTCCAGGCGATCTTCCCAACCCAGGAATTGAACCCATGCCTCCTACGGCTTCTGCATTGACAGGCAGATTATCACTTTAGCCACCAGGGAAACTCCTTAAACACAACTTGAATGAATGGAATGAATTAAAAGAGAGGAAACGTGGAGGCCTGGGGAGGTCTTTCAGGCCCTTCAGATCACGCCCTGTGTATAAGGGCCCTCCGCCCACCGCGAGGTCTGTGCTGATTGCTTGGCCAGTGCAGGTCCCCTTCTGATGTGCCCTGGAAGCTGCAGAGGCATCCAAACTGGGCAGCCCTCAGGGGTGGCCAGGCCTGGCTAGGGGTGGAGGCCGTGTGCCTGGCCCACTGGGGCAGGGTCGAGCAGCCCTGAGGCTGGCAGGATGATTGGGCGGCAAGGAGAGAAGTGAAAGCTTCCTGCAGCTCTGGACGCGCCCTCCATCCACCTCCAGCCTTCCAACCAAACGGCCACCCCCCTGGCTGAGACCCTCCTCCCCGGCCCTCGGACACTGACAGTAGCCCTCCTCATTCTCACGGCCACCGTCTTGGACGTTCCAACCCATCCTCCATGCTTCATGGCCAGAGTGTCTCAGTAAAGGCAACCTGGGCCAGGCTCTTAAATCCAGGGGCCTTCATCTCCTGCGAGGTCCTCCCTGGGCCCCTCGCAGAGTTTAGAGTATCAGCATCACCGGGGAGGTGTCTGAATACAGCATCCCGGGCTCCACCCAGAGACGCAGGCCGTCTCCCAGGACCAGGGCTTTGGCTCTTTCCTGTGGGGCTCACCCTCTCGTGAAGGAGGGAAGCCTTCCCTCCAGGCTCCTAGCTTCACCTTTCAATGGCTGCAGCTGATTTTACTATTTGTCCCCTTGGGAAGCTGGAAAAAGCCTTTGGTGCTTGAATACAGATGTCTTTCTGTTACTGGATGCTGATGGTCTTTTCTTAGGCAATTCAAGAGGGTGAACATCTGTCTCTGGGGTTGCTGCCAATAGGGAGGTTCAGGGACTTCCCTGGTGGTCCGGCGGTTAGGAACCCGCCTGCCAGTGCAGGGGACATGGGTCCAGGAAGATCCCACGTGCCGTGGGGCAACTAAGTCCGAGGGCCACCACCACTGAGCCCGCGCTCAGGCCTTGTGCTCCACGGCAGAGAAGCCGCCCAGCGAGAAGCCTGAGCACCGCAGCTCGAGGATGGCCCCTGCTCACCACGGCTAGAGGAAAGCCCAAGCGGCAGTCGGACACGACTGAGTGACTTTACTTACTTACTTACTTACTAGCTTTAAAAAGACCATGGGCTCGAGTCCCAATCTGAATTGCACAGTTTCACTGGGATATTTATTTATTTTTAATTGTGAAGATAGGGTAGGGGGATTCAGCCCCTCTCCCTGCCCCCGTGCCTGTCCTGCGGGTCCTGTGGAGGGGAGCAGCACCAGGCATTCACGCAGCAAATGTGCTGGGCTTTGCTTTGTCCACATTGGTCCTCCCTCCCGTCCTCCCTTTTCCCCTTCCCTAGCTCTCCATCCCTCTCTCCATCCCTTCATTCATTCCGCCAGCCACCCCTCCATCAATCCATCCACCCTTCATATAGTGAGTGATCTAGATGGATGCTGCATCCGTCTTAAGGATCATCCATGGCAGCTCTGAGCGACTCTGTAGCTTTATGAGCATTGCATTTGGAGAGTTATCAGCAGCACGCAGAACCTCATTCTTGCCTTTATTAAAAAATTTTGAAAATTGGTGCAGACGTATGAAAATTTTAACACTGCCACACAGTCTGTGGAGAGGTGCGTGGGAGTAACTACCGCAAGAGTGACGGGTGACAGGAGGCAGAGATGCAGGGTCCCACCCGGAGCAGAGGGGAGAGCTGAGCGCTGAGGATGAGCAGGACTTAGTATCAGAGGGGAGGACACAGGCAGATGCCTGCACTCGGGAAGTGGCTGGGCTGAAAAGGCCAGTGCTTCTGCCAGAGGAGTAGGTGAGAAAAGGCCAGAAAGGCAGCAGCGCGGGACGGAGGGGGCTGCCAGGTCAGCCTGGTGGGTCTGAGAGTGTCTTTCTTGGGTCCCTGGTGGCTCAGACAGTAAAGCATCTGCCTGCAATGCGGGAGACCTGGGTTGGGTCCCTGGGTCAGGAAGATCCCCTGGAGGAGGAAATGCAGCCCACTCCAGTATTCTTGCCTGGAGAATCCCATCGATGGAGGAGCCTGGCGAGCTACAGTCCATGGGGTCGAACAGAGGCAGAGATGACACTGAGCAACTAACAGTTTCACCTTCTCAGTTCAGAGCTGAAGCATCCTAACCTTCAGATAATCTCAGATTAAGCCCCTACCAATTAGCCTTTCTCATGGTTAACACCCAGATGCAGCTGTAGTCACAGAAATAGTCTGGCTTCTTTTAAAAGGCTCGCCAGTACAATTAGAGGATCTCGCGATCTCCCAGGGGCAAGGATTGCAGGCTTATCTTTCCCTGTATCTCCAGCATCTCTAGGAAGATGCTCGACCTGGGCTCGTCTAATGGGAGGAAAGCGAGGAGGGAGGGAGGTGAGTTCAGTGTGAGGTTCATGGTAAAGGACTCCTCTTCAGGTGGGCTGCTCTGTAATAAGGCCCACAGGGCAATTACATTCTGATGTGCAGTTATTAAATGGGAGGGGAGAAACAAATATAATAAAATGTAGACATTTGTAAGGAGGTTAAAAATAAAATTAAAGTGGAGGATAAAAATAAAATCGATAACCTCAGGCTTCCCGGAGCCTGCCAGTTTTCTAAGAGCTGAGGGTAAATTTGTGCTGAGAAAATAAAATGCCAAGGATGGGATGGAGGCTGCGAGGGAGCAAAGGGGCAAAGAGAGCGCTGCCTTCTCAGAGCTGCCAGCCTGTTGCAGGTGCACACACAGCCTCGGGAGGAAGTGGACAGGAGTCTGGGAGCGTGTGTTCGAGTCTTGATGTCACCTCTCCCAGCAACTGACAAGCCTTCGTTCTCCCCTGGGTAAGACTGGAGTAAATGACCAGGCCACCCCTCACCAGCACACCCAAGGATCACAGAGGCCCTGCGGGCGAAGTGCTTAACGCAAGGGCTGCCCAAGGAGTATTCCACAGAGGTCACCTATTCCAGTTTTTAACTTGCTTTTGTAGAACCCGTTATTCATTTATTCTGCACCACCAGCAAGTGGAATCTTAGTCCTTGACCACAGGGGTCTAACCCACATCCCCTGCAGCGGAACTGCAGTCTTAGCCACTGGACCACCAAGGAATTCCCAATGGTATCAGTTCTTAAATGGACTTCCCAGGCGGTTCAGTGGTAAAAAACCGGCCTGCCAATGCAGGAGCTGTGAGTTCAATCCCCGGGTTAGGAAGATCCCCTGGAGAAGGAAATGGCAATCCACTCCTGTATTCTTGCCTGGGAAATTCCATGGACAGAAGGAGCCTGGCAGGCTACAGTCCATGGGGGTCACAAAGAGTCAAACACAACTGAGCGACTTCACTTTCACTTTCCTAGAAAGAGGTTCTAAAATATACGCAGGAGAGTCCCTTCAACCGGAATATTCATTGGAAGGTGATGCTGAAGCTGAAGCTCCAATACTTTGGCCACCTGATGTGAAGAGCTGAATCATTGGAAAAGACCCTGATGCTGGGACAGATTGAAAGCTAAAGGAGGAGGCAGCAGAGGATAAGATGGTTAGACAGCATCACCGACTTAATAGACATAAGTTTGCGCAAACTCTGGAGAAGGCAATGGCACCCCACTCCAGTACTCTTGCCTGGAAAACTCCATGGACGGAGGAGCCTGGTGGGCTGCAGTCCATGGGGTCGTGAAAGAGTCGGACACGACTGAGTGACTTCACTTTCACTTTTCACTTTCCTGCATTGGAGAAGGAAATGGCAACCCATTCCGCTGTTCTTGCCTGGAGAATCCCAGGGACGGGGGAGCCTGGTGGGCTGCCGTCTATGGGGTCGCACAGAGTCGACACGACTGAAGCGACTCAGCAGCAGCCGCAGCAGCTGGGAGAGAGTCGAGGACAGAGGAGCCTGGTGTGCACGTTCGTGGGGTTGCAAAGAGTCGGACATGACAGGAGAACAACCACCCTTCATTTAAATGAAAAACATCATCTGCCTAGATGCCCAACTGCTGCTGCTGCTGCTAAGTCGCTCAGTCGTGTCGACTCTGCGCGACCCCACAGACGGCAGCCCACCAGGCTCCCCGCCCTGGGATCCTCCAGGCAAGAGCACTGGGGTGGGCTGCCATTTCCTTCTCCAATGCATGAAAGTGAAAAGTGAAAGTGAAGTCGCTCAGTCGTGTCGACTCTGCGCGACCCCACAGACGGCAGCCCACCAGGCTCCCCCGACCCCGGGATCCTCCAGGCAAGAGCACTGGGGTGGGCTGCCATTTAACACAGAGGCCTAATGAAAGTAGTTGATACTAAGCCTAACACAGGTCTTCAAACTGGGTCTGAAATAAAACCTAACAAAGGCAAGGAGGGATTTGGGCGGAGGAATAGAGGCAGTCAAGAGTCGGGGCCGGAGGCGGCCCGCGGCGTTCCGGAAGCTGCACTGTTAATCTAGGACAGAGGAGGGCGGAGAGGCAGCCGGGTGAAGGGCAAACGCCTGTGCGGCTTCTTGACCCTCTGCAGACACCGTACCCAGCTTCCTCTGGGGCGCGGTTTAAGGGCCCGGAAGCGGAAGTCTCTTCCTTTTCCGCTCTCTTCGCTTCTCGCCTCTTGACGTGAGTCTCCAGTGCCGTACGTGGGGAATGGGGTAGTAATCCGTGGTCATCCCCGCCGGGTGCTATCTGAGGACCCCAGTCCTGGGTTGAAGGTGTTGCGGGGGAGAGTGGGCTGCGATGGGGCGGGCATTTCGGGCGCACGGGCCGGGGAGGCAGGGCCGCCGCCAGTGCCCGCGCCCCCGTTGACGCCGCCGACGCTTGTCTTCCCTGCAGGTTCCGGCCGCGCGCCCCGCGCCTCGTCGCTATGGTGAGTACGACCCCCGCCTGGGGCTCCCCCCGGGGGGTGCGGGCAGGGCGGCCTCTGCGAGGGTCTTCAGGGGCCCCAAAGGCACTGCCGGGGTTGGGCGCCCCAGCGATGCGTCTCAGCGGCTGATTGCCTTCGCTCTGTGTTGCAGCCTCGCAAAATTGAGGAGATCAAGGACTTCCTGCTCACAGCCCGCCGCAAGGACGCCAAGTGTAAGTGGGCGCCCTGGACGGGAGGCGGCGATCGCGGGTTCCGGGACCCCCCCACGGCGGGCGGGCGCCGGCGGCCGCTTCTGCCCTCGTCTGCTGTCGGGGTTCGGGGTCTCAGCCTGTCCCCCATAAGACAGGGCGCTTGGTTCGGGGTGTGTTCTCTTCCCTAAGGAGGGTCCCCAGGGGTTTTTTGTTTCCTGGTGTGTGCTGGGTACTGTGAACGGATGTGAAGAGCTGACTCGTTGGAAAAGACCCCGGTTCTGGGAAAGACTTGAAGGCAAAAGGAGAAGGATGCGGCAGAGGATGAGATGGTGAGATAGTATCACCGACCTAGTAGACAGGAGTGTGCGCAAACTCCGGGGGATGGTGGAGGTTCCTGCTCGGGGGACGTCGGGAAACTCAGGTTTCACAAACTCCGAGTCAGTGCTGCGCGTTGGGTTCTGGGCCGAGGACAAGCTCTGTTCACAATGAACTATGTCATTTTTCTTCTCTTTGTGTTGGTGTCCAGGTTTATAAAGGAAGGGGAAGGGTCACTGATAGGAGACACGTAGAGCAGCAAGTCTTTGATTGACATGTGCCCGCCCCAGCTGCCTGTGTTCTCTCTTTACCCTGATGTGAGAGGGAGTTCTCGCGTCTCTTTGTAGAAGGGGGTTTGGGGAGCTCGTGGTCAGCACTGGCTTTGGACTCAGATGTGCAGCTTTAACACATCTCTTGGGCTGTTACTTGCTGTTACTTGCAGTTTCCCTCCCCTCCCAGATACATCCTAAAGGGAAGATTGGAAAAGTAGAGTACTCTTGGCCGGACGGGTTAAGGTGGGCTAAGGCACTGAGGTCTCTGATGCCCTGTCTCAGTGGTGGGGTGAAGCGGTGGCTCCCGGGAGAGCCTTTTGGGGATTTGCGGGGCGAGGAGAATCGTAGTTGTGTCCCCGTTACCTGTGACAGGTACTGTGGGAACTGCAGGTGACCACGTGCTTGTGTTTTTTTATTTACAGTCATATGCAAAGAGAAACTTTATCAGGTCAGCTTTAGTCCAGACCAGGGAATTTGTGGTCACCTCCTGGGTTCAAAAGCCACTCTCCCAGTGGGTAACTCTGACCCCACCATTTCCTTTGTAACAGAGGGGGGTGATCATACCTGTCTCACAGGATTGGTGGCAGGATCAGACCAGATGACCCGGTGGAGAATTTTAGCACAGTGAAGAGATGACACCAGGTCCATCAGACTTCTTTGCATTGCTCTTCTTTGTGGGACCCTGATGTTAACGTGTGGCCTGAGAAAGCAGGGGCCATGTTCCCCTGGATATGATAGGGTGCCCAGGAAGTCTTTTTTTGGATAAACTTAAAGTTGTCTGCATCGATGTCATTGTAACATAAACCACGTGAAGCTCACTGTTTTGGGTTTGCAGTGTATATGCTGTGTTTGCCTGTATTCACATTGTAGGGCAGCCATGCTTCTTGAGAAATTCTCATCTGGCAAAACTGAAACCCTGTAACCCATTAACCAAGAGTCCCCGGCCATTTTTACACCAGGGACCAGTTTTTCCACGGGCTTGGGGAGATGGGTGTCGCCCATCACCCTCTCCCCCTGGTAGCCTGGCTCCTCACAGGCCTGGGACCAGTACTGGTCTGTGACTCTCCCCGCGACCCCTGGCGACCACCATTCTTCTGCCTCTACTCCTGTCTCTTCCACCCTGACCGCTCTCAGTGCCTCATGTGAGTGACATCATGCAGTGTTCGTCCTTTCATGACCAGCTTAGTTCATTTAGCATAACGTGGACATTTGGGTGGTTTCTGCCTTTGGCTCTTGTGAATAACGTTGCTGTGAGTTTTGATGTAAAATCTCTCTTGTCCCTGCTTTCAGTTCTTTTGAGCATATTCCTGTAAATACAATTATTGCAGCATATGTTGCTGAGTAAACATTTTTTAAGAGTTGCTTACGTCTGACCTTGTGAGAGTTCAGTTTATAGGTGCTCAACAGCCGCTGGGGACAACACAGTGTATCCGGCTTTGAGGGGAATGTTAAGCTGGCAGAATAGGTTGGTTTGAATAAATATCCACGGTTCTGATTTATTAGAACGTGAGCCAAGGCAGCCGGTTCTCGGGCGGGCTTAGGCATAGTTTCTGCTTCCTGTGACATGCCCTACCCCTTCAGCAGTTCCTGGCAGAGATGGAGTTGCGTGTCGTGTGGCCAGGTCAGCCTGCGCCATGGGAGTCAGAACGAGCAATTTGACCGGTGCCAGACATGAGTCACCTGGAAGGGGCTGTCTTCGCGCCTGCGGAGCAGCTCCTGGCCTCGTAGAAATGCACTGACGCTTGTACATAATCAGATTGTTCGATAAATTTCAAACTGCACACTGTTGAGTTTGGGGCACACTTGGGGCTCTTTATTGTCCATGTTGTGGTCCTGATAGAGAATTTTAAGGCCGGGTAGGGTGGATACTGCATGGTCTGGCGTGTATCACTGTGCCAGGTGCTGCTGCTGCTAGGTCGCTTCAGTTGTGTCCGACTCTGTGCGACCCCATGGACGGTAGCCCACCAGGCTCCTCCATCCCTGGGATTCTCCAGGCAAGAACACTGGAGTGGGATGCCATGTCCTTCTCCAATGCATGAAAGTGAAAAGCGAAAGTGAAGTCGCACAGTTGTGTCCGACTCTTAGCGACCCCATGGGCTGCAGCCCACCAGGCTCCTCCGTCCATGGAGTTTTCCAGGCAGGAGTCCTGGAGTGGGGTGCCGTTGCCTTCTCTGTGCCAGATGCTACTTGTGTTACAAATACAGACTTTAACTCGGGTTCTAGAGTATGGATGCAAGGGAAATGTGGGTTTCTGGCACTGAGGTCAGAGGGGAGTGAGGTTCTTATTTTCTGTTGATGAGAGGGACGGCGAAGGACGAGAGCACAGTGGTACCGGTGCCGCTTTATGCAGAGGTAGCGGACAGCAGGGGGACTGCGACGTCTCTCTGCTGTGACACGGTCTTATTACTACTCTGCTCTCTGGTAGCCGTCAAGATCAAGAAAAATAAGGATAATGTGAAGTTTAAAGTTCGATGCAGCAGATACCTTTACACCTTGGTCATCACAGACAAAGAGAAGGCCGAGAAGCTGAAGCAGTCCCTGCCCCCTGTGAGTAGCCACGGGGGTGCGGGCGATGGGGGGGCAGGCTGTGTCACAGGCTTGTGTCCCGACTTGTCTCCAGAATTAGGAGAGTCCCTTCTGTGCTTTGACTGCTCCTGCCGGTGGTGTCACATGGGCAGTTCTCAGAAGTCAGACCCAGAGGGAGCCCTGCCTTTCTAATATAGCCTCATGCCAGCTAGTGCTCACTCTCTGGGCCATGGCCCTTGGGGGTGGGGGTGCTGGGATTGATGGCCCCCGTTCTCATTGGTTGAGAAACTTAGTGAATACAGCAGATGATGCGGGTGGATTAAGCAGAGGGACCATCCTGGTGGTGGAAGGCTCAGCAGAGCAGCTGGGAGCTCAGAGCCCAGCCAGGTTTCCACAGGCCACGTCTTCACAGTACAAGTCAGCCAGCGCCACTTCCTGTGTGAGAGTTAACTGCGTTTTTATTTTCAAACACTAACTTAATGTTTGGCGCAGACCTTCCTGGTGGGCTTAATTTCTGAGCTCTGTGAGCCTTCTTGAGCCTCAGTGCCAAGTCCAGGAAGGCAGTAGTAACTCAGATGAGTCGCTTGACTGGCTCATGTTTGTGTGTCTTTGCCTCTAGGTTTGGCCGTGAAGGAGCTGAAATGAACCACGTACGCTGCTTTGAACTGTATTAAAATTTTTTAAATTCTCAAAATGGCCTTTGTCTTTGAGAACAGGGGTGGGTGGGTCCTAACTTGCTGATGGCTTCTGGTGGGAGTAGCGCAGGGGTCCTGGCTGGGCTACCTCCTTACCTCCCCTATCTTGGGCTGTGATCCCTCCCAGGGGACAGTTAAGCCATCTGTTTTTTCAAGTCTTACTTTTGAAAGTAAGGAGAAATAGGCAGTTAAAGGAGTCAGATCCTGATGGAAATAAAGCCAGTCTCCACTCCTGAGATTTAAAAGTCGCTTAGGTGAAATAAGCTCCCCAGTGATGAAAATGACAGTTCGAAGGAGTTGATCAGCCTTCTCAGAAGTGGCAGTAAATGAAGCTGGCTTTTCCTCAGATCCTCGGAATGTGGGCGGCTTTTGTTTCTGCCATGTTGAAATGTGGTGCCACTGGAGAAGGGGCCCTTCCCTTAGACTGATGGGAGCTGAGGCAGAATGCTGGGAAAAGCAGGCTGGTGACCACCCCTCGGCAGCCTGAGACGGGGCTGTGGTGGGGACGCCTCTGTGCCAAGAGCTGGAGGCTGAGGCTTCCACAGGACCTGTGCCGGGCACCTGTGGAATAGTACCAGGCTCTGCTTTCTGCTTACAATGTGTGCTTGAAGCACGTGGCCCTCCTCCTCCGTGGGGAAAGAATGGGGGTTCTCTCACTGAGGCAGGAGGGGGTGTGGAGGCGAACTGCCCTGCCAGCTGGCAGACACCCACCAACCACATATGCACAGGCGGGTGTGTGAAATTTTTTTTTTTTTCTGCAGACCTGGGTTCTCAGGCACAGGAAAGAAAAGTCAGTCCTGTGTGTTTCCTGAGTAGAGCTCAGGAGTGGTGCCAGCTGTTCACCAGATGAATGCAGCTGGAAGGACAGTTTAGATGAGAGTTTTCCAAGAGGGAGCTGAGAATGGAGGTGAGTGGGTGTCAGCCCAGCGACAGAAGCCCTGGGAGCCAAAAGACCGACAGGAGATCAGATGGCGCTTACCGGGCGGAGCCAGAAATCGCACCCGGGACCCCAGGCAGTGGAGCGGTGGCTGTGGGTGGAACATGCCTGCTGGCTCAGGCGTGTGAAGGTCCTGGCCAGGCCTGGCTCCCCAGGGCTCATCCTGCGTCCGCTCCAGCTGGCTTGCTGACCGTGACCTTGTCGTCTGCCTTTTCCACGCGTGGTAAGTTGCTTCAGTTGCGTCCAGCTCTGCAACCATATGGACCATCGCCTGCTGACGGTGGTCCCGTCCTTGTCAGACTTTGATTACATATGCAAAGGTTTATTTTTGAATTCTGTCCCTGCCTCACCTGCACAGTTCCCAACCCCAGGCGGGCTCCACACGCTCCTGTCTGCCGCATCTTGGTGTCAGAGTCGCCAGGGGAACAGTCAACACAGACAGGACTCGGAGGCAAGATCGCCTTCAGCAGGAGCTGCGGGTCCCCTGTGGTTGGTGGGCGTCTGCCAGTAGTTTGCCTCCACACCCCTCCTGCCTCAGTGAGAGGACCCTCATCCTTTACCCCCAGAGGAGGGCCACATGCTTCAGGCACACATTTTAAGCAGAGAGAATACTGAGCCTGATAAGATTGTGCAGGGGCCCGCATGGGTCCTGTGGACGCCTCAGCCGTATTCCCGCCACAGGCCCCGCTCTCGTGGTTGCCAGCCTGCTTTTCCCAGCACTCTGCCTCAGTTCTGGTCAGTTTATGGCAAGAGCCCCTTCTCCGGTGGTTTTTAGAGTCCTGAGCTAAGAATAAAACCGAGCGCCTTTCTTGGCGCGGTGTTCCGGGCGGGCCACAAGGTGGCGCCAGAGTCCGGCAGGTGAGGGCAGGAGGCCAGGGCCTGTCCCGGCTGGGTTTCCATCGGTAACATCTGAGGAGCCGAGCGCCTGAGATTCCTGGCAGTTTCTCTCCTGGGAGTTCTACGGTATGTGAGCTGCTGAAGCGAGTGTTTTGTTTTCTTCTGGGAGAAGCGCCCTCCGGGGCTCTGGTTGTGACCAGGCCCAGATGGGGCGCCCTCAGCGGCTCCCCGTCTTGCCCACCCTTTCACCACCCCAGCTTCCCGGGAGGAGGGCGGTTTACCGCTTGGGCTCCCTTTGTCCCAGCGCATTGTGCAGAGACCAGCCGCAGCTCCTAGGATACAAGGCCTGCCAGCATTTGTCTAGAGAAGGCATCCTTTCACGCTGTGGGTCTCAGCCCTGGCCTCTGCCTCCCAAGCCACTTGGGGTCCTCTGTAACAGTTCACACCGTGGTGGCCAGGGCTGAGTCCAGAGATTCTGCCTGGGTTGGCCTGAGGCACCGCTGTGCGCTGCGCCCCTGGGTGCCCAGGGCCCACCACGGCCTTGCTGAGGTCAGCCCACAGCTTGGGTGAGCTGGTTCTAGCCGCGCCAGCTGAATGGGGAGTGGCGTGGGCAGGAGGCTGGTCAACCCGTGGGAGGGCTCACGGTTCCTTTCTGCTGCTCCGCTTCTCTGGAGGCCTCTGGTCTGCTGGGTGCAGACTGGCCAAGCAGGTTTGTGTTCAGGATGCACCCCGAGGCTGTGGTGATGGCCTGAGGGCCAGCGTCTGCTTTCTGTCAGCATCAAGAGTGGGGTGCAGACCCCCTGCCCCCACGCTTCCCTGCTCTGGGCTCAGCCCCTGCTCAGGACAGGTGGCCTCACTCCCTGCCACTCACAGGGAGGCAGACCCCTCCCCCACTCCTCTCTCCTAAGGCACTTGCAGTTCACAGTTGTGACTAATCTAGAGGAACAGCAAATCCTAACTTCCGGGTCAGGGAGACCAGGAGCAGCAGCTGCAGCCCGGAGAAGGGGGGGACCGTGTCTGTGGCACCAGGCAGTGCCTACCCCGGAGGTCCCTGCCTGTGAGGTCAGTACTGAGTACCACCGAGGGCCCTCCAAAATCGCTCCGGGTGTCCGCCCTCCTCAGCGGCCAGCGTGGCTGGTTCAAGATCAGATCTCTTGCCAGGGTCCATGGGGCCATTCTGGCGCACCTTGCCAGCTTCTTTCTCTCTTTAAAAAAAAAAAAAAAACTATAAAGTAAGGCTAGCTGAGATGCAATTTACAGTGAAATTCATCCTTCTTGGTATCCAGTTCTCTGTATTTTGTACTGCAGACCAGAGAAAAGATTCTCATTCCCCCCACCCCAGTTCCCTCTTGCACCCCAGTCCTTGGCAGCAGCCACGGGGGTTTTCAGCATCTTGTCACTCCCCTGGCTGAGTTTGGACTTGCTGATTCCCCTTTATGCCCTGCGGGCCTTGGGCCCTGATCTCACCATGTACTGTCCCCCTGCTCAGAATCCAGCCTTTTTCCCAGGATGCCCTGAGTTAACTCCTTCACATCCTTCAGCTCTCACCTCGTGTCATTTTTCAGGAAATGTCCCCGCACCCCAGATTCAGTCCCATTTTACAAACCAATGCTGGGCTCTGGAAGGCACTTGGGGGTGGAAGGGGTTTGTAATTAATCACCGTATGGGATAAAGGCTGCCTCCCCTCACCTTTAAACTTCAGACCCCATGCAGGCAGGAATGTGTGTTTTGCTCATCAGTGTATCCCCTAGAGCAGAGAAGGTGCTCAAAGTTTGTTGAATTAACGAAATCCCGATGACAGGAACGGTGCTCCCCAGCGTTCAAGATGGATGGCTGCAGTTCTGGGAAACTTGACCAGGGCTATGACCTCCTTGAGGAGAGAGAAGTCTCAACTATTAACGGCTCCGTCTCCCAGTCCTGGATCTCTAATAAGGGAAGGGGTGTGTACTCTGTACTCCCTTAGTAGTCAACGCCTGTCACCCATGGAGTTTCACCTTCATCCACCTGGCTCCCCAAGCCAGAAACCTAGGGGTCTCCCCACCTCACACACCTCACCCCCACCCCGAACTACCACTGATCAGACTGCCAGCAACTCAAGCCTGAACTTCTCAGGACCCCTTCACTCCTCTACTCCTCCGTCACTGACCTCAGACGGCCCTTTACCCAGTCTTGGACCCTGTCCCAAGACTTACCCTCTCCTTCTGGCCCTGTGCCTCCTGCAATCACAGAACACTGTTTGGGTCCTGGGACTGCAGCCCGTTTCTGCCTGAGAGGTTCTGTTGGACCTGGGACTGCACCACCCCCCCAGCCCCACCCCGGCATCCTGATGCGCTGACTCTGCTCTGCCTTCCTTCAGAGCACTGCTGGGCTAGCGCCTGTCCTCTGGGTATTGCTATTACCTGCCGCTAAACCACAATCCCCGCCCAACCAGACTTTCCATCAGCACCTAGTAGGCCCCCGGTTAATTTGTGTTCTCGAAGGCTCTGACATCTCCCTGGGAGGTCTAGCCCATCCTGGTGCTCCCAGGCTCCCTCCCCTCCCCCAGGCTCCAGGGTCTCTCCTCGGGGAGGTCGGGGCCTTCCAACCAGCTCCTTGTTTCAGCTGGGACCCCTTAGTTGTTTGGGCAGATGACCTGAGCGCTCCCAGGGCAAGACCATATTTAAGAGTGGATGCTCAATCCTGGATGAGAGTGAATTTAGAACTAGTGACCCAGGGACTGGATCCCTTCGGTCCGGTCCGCAATCTGTCCATGCTAAGTCACTTCAGTCGTGTCCGACTCTTTGGGACCCCATGGACTGTAGCCCGCCAGGCTCCTCTGTCCATGGGATTTTCCAGGCAAGAATACTGGAGTGAGTTGCCATTTCCTTCTCCAGGGGATCTTCCCCACCCAGGGATCGAACCCACTCCTGTGTGCCTCCTGCATTGGCAGACGCGTTCTTTACCACTAGCATCACCTCTACCCTCTGAAAGTGCCAGGAACGGTCAGCCTCGCCTTTCTCATACCATGATTGCCGAGGCATTCAGACAGTATATATACTTGATTTGATGATGTGACCAAAACCCTGGGGACCCAGTTCAGTTCAGTTGCTAAGTCATGTCTCACTCTTTGCAACCCAACAGACTGGTACCAAATAGGAAAAGGAGTACGTCAAGGCCATATATTGTCACCCTGCTTATTTAACTTCTATGCAGAGTACATTATGAGAAACGCTGCAATAGAAGAAACACAAGCTGGAATCAAGATTGCCGGGAGAAATATCAATAGCCTCAGATATGCAGATGACACCACCCTTATGGCAGAAAGTGAAGAGGAACTAAAAAGCCTCTTGATGAAAGTGAAAGAAGAGTGAAAAAGTTGGCTTAAAGCTCAACATTCAGAAAACGAAGATCATGGCATCCAGTCCCATCACTTCATGAGAAATAGACGGGGAAACAGTGGAAACAGTGTCAGACTTTATTTTGGGGGGCTCCAAAATCACTGCAGATGGTGATCACAGTCATGAAATTAAAAGACGCTTACTCCTTGGAAGAAAAATTATGACCAACCTAGACAGCATATTCAAAAGCAGAGATATTACTTTGCCAACTAAGGTCCATCTAGTCAAGGCTATGGTTTTTCCTGTGGTCATGTATGGATGCGAGAGTTGGACTGTGAAGAAGGCTGAGCGGCAAAGAATTGATGCTTTTGAACTATGGTGTTGGAGAAGACTCTTGAGAGTCCCTTGGACTGCAAGGAGATCCAACCAGTCCATTCTGAAGGAGATCAGCCCTGGGATTTCTTTCGAAGGAAAGATGCTGAAGCTGAAGCTCCAGTACTTTGGCCACCTCATGCAAAGAGTTGACTCATTGAAAAAGACCCTGATGCTGGGAGGGATTGGGGGCAGGAGGAAAAGGGGACGACCGAGGATGAGATGGCTGGATGGCATCATGGACTCAATGGACGTGAGTCTGAGTGAACTCCGGGAGATGGTGATGGACAGGGAGGCCTGGTGTGCTGCGATTCATGGGGTCGCAAAGAGACACAACTGAGCGACTGAACTGATCAGTCCTTCCAATGAATATTCAGGACTAATCTCTTTTAGGATGAACTGGTTGGATCTCCTTGCAGTCCAAGGGACTCTCAAGAGTATTCTCCAACACCACAGTTCAAAAGCATCAATTTTGGGGGGCTCAGCTTTCTTTATAGTCCAACTCTCACATCCATACATGACTCCTGGAAAAATCGTAGCTTTAACTAGATGGACCTTTGTTGGCAAAGTAATGTCTCTACTTTTTAACGTGCTGTCTAGGTTGGTCATAGCTTTTCTTCATCAAGAGTATTCTCCAACACCACAGTTCAAAAGCATCAATTTTGGGGGGCTCAGCTTTCTTTATAGTCCAACTCTCACATCCATACATGACTCCTGGAAAAATCGTAGCTTTAACTAGATGGACCTTTGTTGGCAAAGTAATGTCTCTACTTTTTAACGTGCTGTCTAGGTTGGTCATAGCTTTTCTTCCAAGGAGCAAGCAGGGACCCAGAGACTGTTGTTTAAAAGAGATTCAGGAGTCTTCTGGGGGCTGTTTTCCCTTCTTCCACCTCTTTCGCCAGGACTTGGGCCAGGACAAACGTGAAAGTGAAGTCGCTCAGTAGTGTCCGACTCTTTGCGACCTCATGGACTGTAGCCTACCGTTCATGGAATTTTCCAGCCAAGAGTACTGGAGTGGGTTGCCATTTCCTTCTCCATGGGATCTTCCCAACCCAGGGATCGAAACCAGGTCTCCCGCACTGCGGGCAGACACTTGACCATCTGAGCCGCCAGGACAAATTCCAGACCAAAGAAATGCTTTGGGTTCTAGGGCGTGACCTCTGGTGGCCCCAGGGTGAGCCCGGGCAGGGGCCTCTCTGGAAGGGGTGGGATGGGCCCCG
>SJXQ01010227.1:0-15375 GCA_006408695.1 Aepyceros melampus | reverse complement strand
ATTTTGAGCATTACTTTACTAGCATGTTAGATGAGTGCAATTGTGTGGTAGTTTGAGCACTCTTTGGCATTCCCTTTCTTTGGGATTGGAATGAAAACTGTCCTTTTCCAGTCCTGTGGCCACTGCTGAGATTTCCAAATTTGCTGGCATATTGAGTGCAGCACTTTCACAGCATCATCTTTCAGGATTTGAAATAGCTCAGGATTTGGTCCCTCAGGGCATGGCTTAGTATTGCTGAGTTAGACAAGGCTGTGGTCCTAGTGTGATTAGATTGACTAGTTTTCAGTGATTATGGTTTCAGTGTGTCTGCCCTCTCTCTGATGCCCTCTTGCAGCACCTACCTTCTTACTTGGGTTTCTCTTACCTTGAACGTGGGGTATCTCTTCATGGCTGCTCCAGCAAAGTGCAGCCACTGCTCCTTACCTTGGACAAGGGGTATCTCCTCACCGCCGCCCCTCCTGACCTTGAATGTGGAGTAGCTCCTCTGGGCCCTCCTGCGCCCATGCAGCCACCGCTCCTTGGGCATGTGGTAGCTCCTCCTGGCTGCCACCCCTGGCCTCGGATGTGGGGTAGCTCCTCTCGGGTGCTCCTGCGCTGTCAGAGCCTGGCACTCTCGGCTGCAGCCCCTGACCTCGGACACGGGGTAGCTCCTCTCGACCGCACTTGTGCGCCATCGCAGCCGCCCAAAGAAAGTGAAACCAAATTGTATTTTTACAAAACTTATACAAGTTTTAAATGTATAAGAAAAAGCAAAGGGATAATAAATACAGCGTTCTAAAATGATCAGCCCTAGCACTGAAGATCTATGGTATGGCATGGTGACTGTAGTTGATAACTCTGTATTGTATACTTGAAATATGCTGAAGATTGAATCTTAAGTGTTATCGCCAGAAATAAAGAAGAAAGAAATAAAATTAATAAATGCCATCAGTCTACTTACCAGAAAGCAAATGTTTCCATAGGGATTAAATTAGATTATCTCCTTTCTTTTTTTTCAGTGTGGGTATCCCTCTGCTTCAGCAGTGGTTAACCAGGAGAGGAATACATTCAAAGCCTGTTGCTTTACTATGATGCCCCTTTACCCCAAAGATCCTCTTTGCTGGGCAGAAGACAAGGAAGAAAGGGAATATTTTCAGGTGATAGAATCTGGGGCAGTTTGGAATAATAATTCATTTAATAATTCCATTCTCTCTAAGGATGTGCTTTAGTTCCTTTTATACTCCTCCTGTTGGTAGATGAAAGTTTCAAGTGGTGACTATTATGTGCTATTTTCGCTTATTTTCTAATCAGCTGTTGTTTGAGAGTTACCCAGGTTTCCATATGTAATTAAACACTGGCTACATACAAGGTTGTGCTTAGTCACTCTGTCGTGACTAACTCTTTGCGATGGCAACCCACTCCAGTACTCTTGCCTGGAAAATCTCATGGACGGAGAGCCTGGTAGGCTGCAGTCCATGGGGTCGCTAAATCGGACATGACTGAGCGACTTCACTTTCACTTTTCACTTTCATACACTGGAAAAGGAAATGGCAACCCACTCCAGTGTTCTTGCCTGGAGAATCCCAGGGACGAGGGAAGCCTGGTGGGATGCCATCGATGGGGTCGCACAGAGTCAGACACAACTGAAGCGACTTAGCAGCAGCAGACTTCAGCCCACCAGGCTCCTCTGTCCATGGGGATTCTCCAGGCAAGAATACTGGAGTGGGTTGCCGTGTCCTTCTCCAGGAGATCTTCCCCACCCAGGGACTGAACCCAAGTCTCCCACATTACAGGCAGATTCTTTACCATCTGAGCCACCAAGGAAGCCTGCTGGCTACATACAAAGGTAGTTTATCATATAGTCAAGAAATTTCATGATTACATATCTAAGCCTAAATGAAAAGATTGCAGATAGTGTGGGCCCCCTGGTCTTGGATGGGAATAAAAAGCGATGGATCTGGCTTAGAAATTTCTTATTTTGTGAGTGTGTTTTGCGTTGTATGTGGAATGATAGTATCACATAGGAAAAAGTTTAGAATTCTGTGCATTATAAGGTATGTGTGCGTGTATGTGTGTGTGAGTGTGTGTGCATACACATGCATACATGTTAGAAAGTAGAAAATTATGGCTATTATCAGCATTTGATTTATTGTTCCTCAGCTCTTTCTGGAAACATTCCTTTTTCCCTGAACACAGGAGATAATCAGTAGCTTGTTCTGTAGTTTTGACAGGCATGACCAATCATTATGCTCAGAGTTGCCAGAATGACCAACACAAGGATGAGTGGCTGAATACAAGCTCGTGCGCATCTTTTTTCCAGCAGGTAGGACACTCCTTACTTCCTACCTAATTATGAAAAAGTGTTAAGGATCATTTTGCTTCAAGAAGTAGCAATCCAACCCAAAATGGCTTAAACAATAGTTAACACTTTTGGTAGCACTTAATACATGCCAGACAGTGAGAAATGTTTTATTGTAGCTAGGACATTTTATTCTCATAACACTCAATGGGGCTTCTGATAATTGTTATCATCTTTTGATTAGTCAATTTTCCCAGGAGCTAGTCTCCAGGTATCCAGTAAAACCCTAATTTAGGTATTGCTATGATAGTATGGACCTGATGCAATCAACTTAAAAGTCGAAAATGAAACCAAATTCTCATAAGAAGAAAAATTTTTTTTTTCTTAATCTGTGGAAGAAACAGAATTTTAAATGTGAGTTTCCTAATTTGGGTTCTGGTTTTCCAGAAATTATTCTCTAATCTTAGAGATTGGATTCAGAGATACTAAAGATTTTATTGCCAGTGTTAAAGAGGTCACTAGTAGCCCACGTCATGATGTGGCAATCAAGATATACAAAATATTGCCATGTGGATATGCCTAACCAAATATCAGTAAGAAGTGAGGTTCTGGGTGGCCATGTATTTATCACCTTAGAACATTTTAGTCAGATTGAGGAGTAATCATAGGATTGGCTGATTATTCCTAACTGTGCTATAGAATGGAAGGAAAGAAAATGATGAGCTCAGAGCTTAAATTCTCAACTCAAATCAGGCATGAATCATTAAAAGCTTCTATTACTTCCCTGAAATAAAGTATTTTCTCTTGCTATTAATGGGATCAGGGTGATTTCTGTAACAACAACAAAAACAAGCTACCTCTCATCCTGTGAGTGACCGAATTATTGTGTAAGTTAATTCTTAACTTTACAGAATGTGTTCTATCAAAGTTAGGTCATTGGAAGACATGTGAACCTGAAATTTGAAGTGTGTGCATACGGTCAGATTCCAGTGAACCTGGGGACATTGAATCTTTAAATTCCGATTGGCCTTCTTAGCCAGTAGACATAGTCTTCTTACCTGAAGAGGTTAAGCCCATCTTTGCCTAAAGCATTAGTAATGACTTCCCCTGAAGTATTTTCCTTTCAGAGCCTTGCTGATTATCTTCAGGGCCTAATCCCACCATCCCTCTTTGCCTTTTGACATATAAAGACTCAAGTTCGGCAGGCTCCAAAAAGTGAGGTACAAAGTATAACTTATGAAGTGTTTGCTGTGTATTGCACAAAACCTGCAATTTTTTAAACTGTTTTTCTTGTATAGACATAAAAGGAATACATGTGGTAACTGATATTAATAATGTGGTATCATGGTAATGAGAATACACAGTTGAATCAGTCCAAGATTATTAGATGAGCCCATTAAGCATAGATTTCAGATATTTAATTGGGTGGCAGAAACATGGACCTAAAGATAGTTCAGTTCAGTTCAGTCCAGTCGCTCAGTCGTGTCCAACTCTTTGTGACCCCATGAATCGCAGCGCGCCAGGCCTCCCTGTCCATCACCAACTCCCGGAGTTCACTCAGACTCACGTCCATTGAGTCCGTGATGCCATCCAGCCATCTCATCCTCAGTCGTCCACTTCTTCTCCTGCCCCCAATCCCTCCCAGCATCAGGGTCTTTTCCAATGAGTCAACTCTTCTCATGAGGTAGCCAAAGTACTGGAGTTTCAGCTTTAGCATCATTCCTTCCAAAGAAATCCCAGGGCTGATCTCCTTCAGAATGGACTGGCTGGATCTCCTTGCAGTCCAAGGGACTCTCAAGAGTCTTCTCCAACACCACAGTTCAAAAGCATCCATTTTTCGGTGCTCAGCCTTCTTCACAATCCAACTCTCACATCCATACATGACCAATGGAAAAACCATAGCCTTGACTAGACGGACCTTAGTCGGCAAAGTAATGTCTCTGTTTTTGAATATGCTATCTAGATTGGTCATAACTTTTCTTCCAAGGAGTAAGCGTCTTTTAATTTCATGGCTGCAGTCACCATCCACAGTGATTTTGGAGCCCAAAAAATAAAGTCTGACAGTTTCTACTGTTTCTCCATCTATTTCCCATGAAGTGATGGGACCAGATGCCGTGATCTTCGTCTTCTGAATGTTGAGCTTTAAGCCAACGTTTTCACTCTCCTCTTTCACTTTCATCAAGAGGCTTTTTAGTTCCTCTTCACTATCTGCCATAAGGGTGGTGTCATCTGCATATCTGAGGTTATTGATATTTCTCCCAGCAGTTTTGATTCCAGCTTGTGTTTCTTCTAGTCCAACGTTTCTCATGATGATAGCCTATAAATTTTCACTCTCCTCTTTCACTTTCATCAAGAGGCTTTTTAGTTCCTCTTCACTATCTGCCATAAGGGTGGTGTCATCTGCATATCTGAGGTTATTGATATTTCTCCCAGCAGTTTTGATTCCAGCTTGTGTTTCTTCTAGTCCAACGTTTCTCATGATGATAGCCTATAACTAAAAGAAGTGGAAACACTCACATGGTTTGCATACTGTAGAGAAAGGCACCTTGAAGTTTAGGGAAATTGGAATATTAGAGAGCAAGTTTCATGTAAGATTTCCTCACCCATCCTGGGAAGTCTCAGAGGACACAACATAATTAAACCATGGCTATATATTAAAACCAAAAGAAAATGTCTCAGGGAAGGCCCAGTATTCTTAAAAGGTTTCATGGTTGTTACTCTCACTAGGTCAAATATTTACAGGGGAAATTCTACCATCAAATTGAATCCCTAAGTGCAATGGGAGTAATGGATACCCAGCGTTGCAGGACTCAAGTAATGTCACTTAATTGCCAAAGAGAAGGTGGGTGTGGTTACCAAAATGAACACTGTAGCCAAAGCAGTAATCAGAATAGCCTAACTCAGAGACCCATGACACTGGCAAGTTGAACATGGTTTCCCTAAAAGTGAAACAGATGGACAGGATACTATTATTACTTCACCTGTGTAAGTGCCACCACCTGTTACTCTTGATTCACTAACAAAACTTTTGCCTTCACTAGTAGATACAACAATTATTACACTTAACTTGAACATAAGATAGCAGCCTGGCCACTTGGACTCCTCATGCTTCTAAAGGAACAAAAATGAGTGTTACACTACTGGCTGGAGTGACTATCAGGAGTAAATCCAGCTTTGGTGGAGGCACAGTGTAAATAAAGAAGAGTCTGGAATATAGGACATCTCATATCCTGTGAGTAAAGCTAATGGAAAACTATAATAATCCCATTTAGGCAGGATTGCTAATGCCTCAGAAACCTCAGGAATGAAAGTCTGTTTGGGTCATGCTATCAGGAGAAGACCCACAAAGCAGAGGTGTTTAATAAGCTCAAAAGGACTATAGAGAATGTTACAGTACATTTTTTTAAAGTTTATTTTTTATATACCTCAAAATTCACTTTGAGAATAAAGACAGCTTGAGTCAAAGAACTCAAGTCATTGGCTAAAATTCCTATTACTAGTAATTAGCAAACTCTAGACTATATATCATGATTCCACAATTTCAAAACATCTCTCTTATCTTAAACTAAACTAAAATAATAAATATAATGGCATAGTAAAAATAAACCAGAAGTTTAAGATTCATGGCACATTAAAAAAAAGAAGTGATAAGTAGGAAAAACATTGGGTGGGGGGAAGAAAAGAAGCATTTTACATGAGTTGATATTGCTATTGGCTGAGTATTAGCATCTGGAACTTATTAATCATGAATTGAATGAAAAAGTGAATGGAAGCCACTACAGGTAATTCGATTCTCCCAGTGGTTTGTCATAATAATCAAAGCATGGGTTTCTATAATGGCTGAATTTAAGAATGAGGACAAACACCAAATTAAAGGAGCCCCCTGCAGGGAGTAGAGTCAGATACCTAAATTTCACACATTGCTGATTATATGAACAACATATAGCAAAAGATATTTAGAAGAGAAATGGTAAAAATTTTTAAAGTCAAAGCAGCCTGCTGCTGCTGCTGCTGCTGCTGCTGCTAAGTCGCTTCAGTCATGTCCAACTCTGTACGACCCCACAGACGGCAGCCCACCAGGCTCCCCTGTCCCTGGGATTCTCCAGGCAAGAACAACAGAGTGGGTTACCATTTCCGTCTCCAATGCATGAAAGTGAAAAGTGAAAGTGAAGTTACTCAGTCGTGTCCAACTTGTTGTGATCCCATGGACTGCAGCCTACCAGGCTCCTCCATCCATGGGGTTTTCCAGGCAAGAGTACTAGAGTTGGGTATCATTGTCTTCTCCAAAAGCAGCCTGCAAGCTGCTCCAATTACACTCCAGGATTCAAAACCAAGTACAGCCTTTAAGGTTAAGTCTTTAAGAATTAGAGCAACAGTGTAGTTATATTATTCAAAGGCAATAGTATAAGATTATCAGGAAATTAGCAAGGAATGGAATTTATATATTTTTAACTACTCATGAAGAAAAGTTAGTGGAAGAAGGTTTATAGATCTATAGAAAGATAAAGGTCTGGAATAGTATTTTACGCTTAGCATTAAGTAGCATTCAACTGTACAAGCTGGTAACCAAACTATTCTCTGACCTTGCAAGACCAGCTGAATGCAGGTCATGATTATATTATCGAAGTCCCCTGGTCAAAAATTTTACAAGGAACTTGAAAGATTGTAGGAAGCTACAATTATGAAGTACTATATATTCATATGGGCTTCCCTGGTGGCTTAGTTGGTAAAGAATCCACCTGCAATGTGGAAGACCTGGGTTTGATCCCTGGGTTGGGAAGATCCCCTGTAACCCCATGGCAACCCACTTATTCTTACTTGGAGAATCCCCATGGACAGAGGAGCCTGGCAGGCTGCAGTCCATGGAGTTGCAAAGATTCAGATATGATTGAGCAACTAAGCACACATATGCATTCTCTCCAGGTGCTTGGATATGAATGTTTCTTTGAAACGTTTGCTGACTGCTTCTCTGTGATTTTAGCATACACCAATGC
Source organism: Aepyceros melampus (assembly GCA_006408695.1). Taxonomy (NCBI): domain Eukaryota; kingdom Metazoa; phylum Chordata; class Mammalia; order Artiodactyla; family Bovidae; genus Aepyceros; species Aepyceros melampus. Next base: position 8,103 of record SJXQ01010227.1, on the reverse strand, counting down.
CGGGATCCAGCCCCAGTGGATCCAGGGTAATTCGAAGAGGAGACAGTGTGGCATCTTAGAAAGAATTATTTAGTTAGAAATATAACAGAGATTAGGAAGAAATAGTATAGTAAGAAAATTTAGTGGAGAAAATAGGCTGAATAACTTGGTTTATGGGGAAAGCCAATAAAACTTCAGGACAAAAAGTTTGCACCATCTATGTTAGGCCACCGGCACCCGTTTGAATATCAGAGGGTGCCCTGCCTTGGGCTCCCTCTCTCTTGGATCTTAGAAGCCAGGGCAAGTAAGTAGACGTGGTGAGCCTCCCCACTCCAGATGGGAATTCAGCCAGAAAATAGAGTAAGAAAAGACACGGGGGAAACCAGTCCAGTGACTGGCCCCTCCTCTATTGTTGTAAGGCTTTTTATACCTTTTTTGTGCATAGAGATCAATGGATAATATAAAATTATACAGCATCAGCAGCCCTGACTCTTATTGAGACCAGGCTTTCTCTCTGCATACCTAGTTGTATACACAAGTCTTAGGTGATTTACATCATCTTCTGGCCAGAAGGCCAATTAACATTTTATGGCCCTTTTCTGATAAGGGTTTGTCACCCAGAAGACTTATTTGTCTTAAAAATGTTGTTCTTCCCAAAGTCTGGTGCCACTCTCAGAAAGCACTAAAGTTACATTCTTACATAGCAAAGACACAACAATTTATAACAGTGAAAGTGCAGTGATTTATAACAAAGAGAAAAGTAATTAACTCAAAAGTCTAATGTTGCTAACATCAAAACTACTATATTCCTTTTTCTATATCCCAATTACATTAATTAATATCCTTCAAGTGTTAAAAGATAAAGAATATGGAGGCCTGGCAGCAGTCATTGACTCAACAGTGAAACCCGTCACCAATACAATTTTTAGCTTTTTACAAAAAGCTCTGTATCTTTAAGATGCTTTAAACTTTGTGCCTCTCACAGTTGGGGGGCTGTAAACAATTCACAAGCTGTAAAAGTCCCCAACTGTTAGGGAAGTTAGAGAGCCATCAAAAGGGTTTGAGCTGAAACATTCTTTTCATATGCAGGAGACTGTTAACTGAAGCCCTGAGTTAACTTTTTCCAGAGAATGTCAGAAGAGTGGAAAGCATGGTACAATAAAGCAGGCAGACTCTGTTTTTTGGTGTGTAGATGTTCAGGAAAACCCAGGGGGAACCCCTGAAGCTAGATCGCGCCTTTGCATATGTCTGGCTTCCTTCCTCATGACCTTTGCCACAGGCGGGATTCCTCACATTGGCTCCCAGTACAACAAAACCCATTATCCACATAGTATTCACTTCCCAGTAATGCTATCTTTATACTTTTTTAAACATGTTTTTCTAACAGATATCCTATTGAAAGCAATGACAAAACAATTATAAAAGAACTTATATATTAAAATCAAAGCTTCAAGAATTTTATGTTTATAAATCCTTTCACCTTTCATAACATTTTAATATGGTGACTGCAATATTTCCATTTTAAATAACTCTAAGTAACTTTCCTAAGATCACAAGCTAATGTGGCAAAACCAGAATCTTGAAACCACATGCTCTGAATTCCAGAGGTTCTGCTTTTCAACTTCATCCCATCAGTAATTATTTTTCAAAAAAAAAATATTAATAATACTGATAAGATTAAGACATTCATGAAAAGATTTTATTAAAGCTGATAATCTTATTTAGGAAGCATAAATGAACATTTACATGACAACTTTGTTTTATTGAATAGCCATGTACCACTATGGAAAATCCAAAGATGACACTCCAGCTCCTAGGCTCCTGTCAGTGACTTAAACACAAATATCTCATTTTGTTTGTATTAACTAAAATAAAGGGACATTATTTACCCCTGATGATACTGAGAAAATGAATGGTGAGTGTCTCAGTGGAAGATCATTTCGATACAATAAATGAAACATTCAGGCTGACTTAATAATAGTATTTCCTTCTGAAAGAAACTAGGACATACATTACCAGCAAGACGTGAAACGAATCACCAGTCCAGGTTTGATGCATGATACAGGGTGCTTGGGGCTGGTGCTCAGGGATGACCCAGAGGGATGGGATGGGGAGGGATGTGGGAGGGGAGTTCAGGATGGGGAACACGTGTACACTCATGGTGGATTCAAATCAATGTATGGCAAAACCAATACAATATTGTAAAGTAAAATTAATTCATTGAAAATAAATGAAGTATTCTTCAGGCTTAGAACAAAAAATAAAAGTAGCCTTCACGTCATAGAGTATCTTTTCCTCATTTTCACCATCTGACGTTTCATTTATGATTGTCCTCTGCCTTTTAGTTTCATTGTTTCTTTTCTCCACGGCACCAGCTTTTCCTACTTTGCTGGGCACATAGTAGAAGACATGTGTCACTCATCCTGGGGCCAAACATCCCTAACTTAAGGAATTAACAAAGCCAACACAATTGCAAATATCCAAAAAAAGAGGTTTGTGGTTGTTGGTTTTGTTTGGTTTGGAGGTTTTCTGCTGTTGTTTTGTCAGTGTCTATCTCTCATCCAATCAGTTATGACTGGGTAAATAGAGTCACATGGTAAAAACATGGCCCCCTAGAATCACCCAAAAGGTCTAAGACAAAGAATGGTTAAACCTGGAAAATTAACTCGATGTTAGTGATTTATTTCAAAGTTAATTCTAAAGAACAGCTTTCAGAGAAATTTCATAACAGAGAGTTAGATATTAATATTGTATACAAATTCTCTGTGTAAACTAATCTACTACCTTGTTGAAGATATATCAGAGAAAATAAGGTATATGATGATATTCATCTTAAACAAACAAATTTTAAAGTACTTCACAGCTGTTATTATACTTCCTTATTTTAAATATATCCAGAAGTCTGTGAAATTAACCTTAGTGGATATTTAAGAAATATTTTCCATTGTGTACCAAAGTTTTTCATTGTATCTTAATGTACATTTTCTTACTCCTTATCAGTTGAAATAAAATTAGTGCTTTCAGGGACCAAGAATATAAGATAAATAATTGAATCAGTCTGTTGTAACACAACTAGGAATGCCCCCAAGCTTATTACCCTCACCTACAATTTCAATTAAATTCATTAAAATGTATTTTATCTATATAGTCAATTAAATAGGAGAGAAAGAAGGTTAGGAATGTAATTAAACATAAAAATAATATTGTGAACCAAGATAGATGCATGAACACCCTATGTTGACATATGTGTTCTAAGTTTCTATCAATCTAAAATAAAAAAAAAAAAAGATAAGTTTAAGTCACAGAAATGGGCAATAGAATCTCAGTAGTGTTTACCAAGGGTTTGGAGTGAGGGTAGAAGATGGGGAGATGGGAAAGGCTGGTCAAAGATTTCAAGTAATAAGATGAATGCATTTTGGGAATCCAATGTTCAGCCTAATGACTATACTTAATAATATCATGCTGTGTAGTAGAAATTTTCTGGAGTAAAATGTAAGTGTTCTCATCATTAAAAAAAAAAAGAAAAGAAAAGAAAAGAAATAACCACGTGAGATGATGAATCTGTTAATTAACCTGATTGTGCTACTCATTTCACAAAGTATACATATGTCAAATCATCATGGTGTTACACTTTAAATACATACAAATTTATTTGTAAATTACATCTCACCTAAAATAAATGTCATATAAATTTTAAAGTAGTATAACAGCCTGACAGGAAAATATTATTTTATTTTCCATGTTTATGAAATGAATATATTCAAGGTGAGAAAGAGACATATACACCTATGGCTTTATTTTTTTCCTCAGACTCACACAAACACATATATGGCAAAAGAAACAAAAGACACTATGGAAAAATTGGATCTCAGGGCTAGAACTGCCTTATGGTAAATATAATGAACAAAACAGTAAATTGCATTGAATTATTTATTTATTTATTCCAGTATAATGGAAGAGATGTAATTTGAAAGAGGTATATAGCTATGACCCTTCAACAGCATTTTTTTTTGTGTGATATAAACGTGGTTGAGTTAGAGGGGTGGAAGCACACAGTTCTCATGTTTTAACTTTTCTGGAAATGGAAATATTTAATAATTTATAGATGAAGTAAAAACCATTAAATTCATACAATATTTAGGGCATAATGATTTTCAATATACTTTATGTCATATTTATTTATATAGTTTCAACTTCATGTTTATTTGATAGACTAAATTGAAGCTGAGAAAAACGTTTTATGACTTAATGAATCTCAGTCAATTAATCTTCTGACCTTCTTTCATTCCTCATAAAACTGCTCATTTCAATTAGTTATCAACTTGATCTAGAGTCTACCTATCATTTTTCTCCCATTCTGCAGAATTTTCATTTTATTTATAGCAGTTTTACATAGATGGAGGAAAAGAGATCTAAACATATTCATATTCAATCCATCTTTATTGAGTGCTCAAAACGGTATATTGTGTTTGGTGATTCTGCATGAAACTTCACACGTGTTTTCAAAGCCAGTGGAAGATAATAAAAAGATCATATGCAAGTATCAATATGTAATATTTCCCATAATAAAGCTTCACTATTCCTATAGGGCTATTTTTGCATATGTAGTCTACAAGAGCAATTATGAGAAATACATTCTGGCTAGGTGTGTGCAGATTATATAGGAGGGACCAGAAAAAGTATCAAAAATTATGTAATAATATTTTCCTATTTAAAGTGGCAGGACATCAAAGGGAAAGTTTAAAGACATTTGAATAAATAGTGAAAAGAGCTTATAATATGTCACAAAACTAAACTTAATTCTACTAATTTGAATATTGCTTTGAGTGATGAATTAAGAAGACCTCTCACTGACCGTTTAAAAGAAGTGAAGTGAAGTGAAATGAAAGTCGCTTAGTTGTGTACAACGATTTGTGACCCCATAGACTATACAGTCCATGAAATTCTCTAGGCCAGAATACTGGAGTGGGTAGCATTTCCCTATTCCAAGGTATCTTCCCAACCCAAGGACTGAACCCAGGTCTCCTGCATTGCAGGCGGATTCTTTACCAGAAGAGCCACCTTTAGCTGGTGTGTATAAAAAATTCAATGTTAACAAAGACAAGACCTTTATATTTTCAGAACTTTTAGTGAACTCTGGAAGTTCCTATAACAATCTTTCTTCTATTTAAATGCAATTGCCCCATTTCATATTGAGATGTCAGTGGCCCACTCATTAAATACATTGTACACTGCTAATGGGCTCCTTTTTAATTAAGGTTTCTCTGCATTGGAAGATTAAGAGTTCATGGAGAACACACTCAGGGGAAATTGTCTGATTGTGTTATCTAGCACCAAAATTCAACACTTTTTTAATGGAATGAATAAAAAAAGAACCATGATCTTAAAAATTCAACTTAACTCATTAATATTACTGTATCTTCTGTAATTTTTCTTCCTTGAAATTACCTAGTCCTGGTAAATTACATATTATTTCCAAACTTCTTATCACAGAAAAGAACTTTGTGGTCTCTTGCTTTGATTTACCAAACATTTTAATTACTGTCTGGAAAAATATGAGAAACACAAAGAGAATCTAAATTATTTTAATACTTAAGAACAATAGGGATTTAATAATAATTACAACAGAAATAATATTCCTTTTGGTGCTAAAAGTTAATGAGAACTTTTTATCAATCAATGAGGTAGTTGCTTTGCATTTTTGACTGACTTGATCCTTATACAAATCTTATTCACTTGAAGTAGCTATTATATGTATTTTATATAGAAAGCCACACTGTTCTTAAGTGTGGAGCTAAAAAGAAATCCATTTTGTCTTCTAGGGCTGCATTCTTATTTTACTGTTATGTTTTATGCTTTTCTTCAATCCATTAGAATTTTGGTGAGTCTGTTATTAAACCAACACTTGGGTCCACTCACTGCCCATGTGCAGAGTAAAACCAACCTCCTGATCGCAGGTTGTGGTGAAGGAGAATTCAGCAACTATTGCAAGGCGCCATACGAGGAGTCCTGGACAGCTGGTGCCCATAAACCTGAAATTCCCATGGTGGGTTTCAGCAAAGCATTTTTAAGAGCCAGGTGAGGAAAGGAAGTCCCAAGGTATATGATCAGCTTGTGCACAATTCTCAGATTGGTAAATGGTGAGATAACAGGTCAATGTCACAGTTTAGTTAAGTTCAGTCCCTCATTCCTGTAAGACACTTTGTGACCCCAGGGCCTGCAGCACGCCAGGCCTTGCTGTCCATCCCCAACTCCTGGAGTTTACTCAAACTCGTGTCCATTGAGTTGGTGATGCCAGGAGTTAACATTATCAAACCTTAGACTCCAATAGGTCTGGGGTCTACATGCGCATAGTCACCAAATAGTTAGTTTCTTCCATTTGGTGGCAGTTTGAGCATCTATAAAACAAGTCAGGAATGTACATCAGATAACATGACCTAGGTCCTTGAAAATGGAACTATAGCAGAGGATGGAAAAGGGCTCTGTCATGGGAAGATCCCATAGGGTTCAACTTAGTTACAAACTGAAAGTCATACCTATATTATTCAGCTTCCCCAGTTGTTCAGGGGTAAGGTATTCACCTGCAATGTAAGAGACACAGGTTCAATCTCTGGGTCAGGAAGATCCCTTGAAGGAGAAAATGGGAACCCACTCTGATATCCGTGCCTGAAAAATCCCATGGACAAAAGAGTCTGGAAGGCTAGAATCCATGGGGCGACAAAGAGTGAGACACGACTGAGCAGGATCACTAGCTAGGTCCTGATAAAGGCAAAAATCTCATGGCAATGGAGGGGTGAAATTATTTTCTCCATACAGGTTGTTTTACAGTTGCAAGATTTAGGAGGTTAGAAAAGGGATATGGGGTGCAAAATGGTGGTTACAGGAAGTCATGGCTGGAAGAACCACACAGAGGGCAAACAGAGGAAAGGAAAAAGCGAAAAGGGAGACTGCAGGTGCAGAGTGAGAACCTTCCTCAGGAAAATACACCTGACATGTCCCTTTCCCTGATTGGCTTTGGGCATATATCCTATTAACATTCCCTTCTCTGATTAGCCCAGGATACAAGCTCTATTTTATAGGGAAAATAGACAATTAAGCCCTAGGAACTGCCAAGGGAAAAGGAGAAAAAGTATAAAGTGGGAAGCCATAACAGATCTCCCCAATCCTACAGGGGTTGGTCCACTCACATCTCAAGAGTGTATTGTCTGCTTCCTGCTTAATAAGTCATTCCTGCTTGAGCTGTACTGGTCCTTCATTTCAATTTCAGTTCTATATTGTAAAGTAATAAATAAATAATAAAAAAAAAAATAAAGCATTAGGATGCCCCCCCCCCAAAAAAAATATCAAGGAAGAAAAACCAACCAGTCACAAGGAGAAATCACAATCAAACAATGGAAAAGTTAAAGATACCTTCACCAGATGACCAAACTGAATGTCAGTGAAAGAACAGATAAACATTGCTTCTGAATATCTTACCCAGACAATGACACAATGATATGTTTGAAGCATTTTGTTTTAGGATAGAAAACCTGAAGAAAATATAGAAATTATTAACAAACACAAAATGAGACCATTAATGCAAAAAGAAGATGGGCTTATTATTTTTAAAAAGTTAACCTCAAACAAGACCAAGAAGACTAATAGACTATTTTGAATTTAAGGAAATTAAATATAGTTAAAGAGAAAAGACAGTATTGGATTTTAGACTTTATCCTCTAATGAAGGAAAATAATTACTATAGAGAATATTACTTGGTTAATTGACAAAAAATGAAATAGGGACAACTGATTAGGTAAAAGTAACCAGGAGACAGACTAACTAAAGTCAGTCACATGGGTGTCCAATGCCTAAGTAACTGATCCCCCAAGGAAGACACTTTCCTTTTCCAATTGCATTTTAGAATTAGTTTCTCAATTTCTAAAAATAAAACCTGGTAAGATTTTGACACTGCATTATCCTATTACTATCTTGCTGAATTCAATTTGTGAATATTTTACTTAAAATTTTGCATTTATATTTATAATACATAGGATGTTGGATGTAGATTTCTGTTGTGCTTTCTTGTCACAATTTTTTGTTTATTTATTTGCTTTGGTATAGGATAATGCTGGCTTAATAAAATGA
>SJXQ01010225.1:290176-310432 GCA_006408695.1 Aepyceros melampus | reverse complement strand
GTATTGCTGAAGTCTGGCTTGGAGAATTTTGAGCATTTACTTTACTAGCATGTGGGATGAGTGCAATTGTGCGATAGTTTGAGTATTCTTTGGCATTGCCTTTCTTTGGAATTGGGATGAAAACTAACCTTTTCCAGTACTGTGGCCACTGCTGAGTTTTTCAAATTTGCTGGCAAATTGAGTGCAGCACTTTCACAGCATCATCTTTCAGGATTTGAAACAGCTCAACTGGAATTCCATCACCTCCACTAGCTTTGTTCATAGTGATGCTTTCTAAGGCCCACTTGACTTCACATTCCAAGATGTCTGGCTCTAGATTAGTCATCACATCATCAAGATTATTGGGGTCATGAAGATCTTTTTTGTACAGTTCTTCCGTGTATTCTTGCCACGTCTTCTTAATATCTTCTGCTTCTGTTAGGTCCATAACTAAAGTAATTTCTCTGCTTCCTCTTACATTGTCAAACATATTTTGATATCTTTTCCCCCAATCTGATTGCTAAAATGTTGTTTGCCTCAGTCATGTCCAACTCTTTGCTACTCTGTAGACCATACCTCACCAGGCTTCTCTGTCCCGGGATTCTCTAGGCAAGAATACTAGAGTGTGTTGCCATGCCCTCCTCCAGGGGATCTTCCCAACCCAGGGACTGAACCCACAATTCTTATGTCTCCCGCAGTATCAGTAAGTTCTTTACCACTAGTGCCACCTGGGAAGTCCCCCTCAGGTTACTGGCCTCATGTTATATTTATCATCATTTACTTATCTATCATCTTCTCCTTCCTCCCTCAGTCTAGAATCTAAGTTCTACAAAGATGAGAACATTCTTGCCTTCTTAATTTTTTATTCCCAGCATTCAGGATTTTACATAGTAGGCATAGTAGGCATAGTAGGCACACACACACTCATTGAGAAATGATTAAGGCACTGTCTCCTGGACTGTTTTTCATGTTCCTTATAAATAGTAATTTTGAAAAATATATTGATTTATCAATCATTTGTGTCATTTTTGCTTATTCCTGTGTAAAGCTATTTTCTTTTGCTCTAAAAGTATTTTCCAATGCATTTTATTTTTACTGCACATACATAAAACTAAACCTGATCGACTTCCCCTTGTATTATTCTGAGTTGTATGATCCTTCCATCTTTAATTCATGATGATGCTCTGTAGACTGTATCAGACAAGAGCTGGAATCTAAAGTACCTGGACCACAAATCCTTTAAAGAATATTATGACAGACTAGGGTGGCCGATCTTCATGCACTGTGAAAATAATTTCATAATGTGTCTATGCATGTTTTCTGATGTTATCTTCATACTTGGCTGACAGTTAAAAATAAAATTAATTTTCTTCATTTTCCTCCTCTTCATTCCTACAATCCTGTGAATTTATTTTAAAAGACAGTAATCCTATTTTACTGGAGTTCAGTTCAGTCGCTCAATTGTGTCCAACTCTTTGCAACCCCATGAACCGCAGCATGCTAGGTCTCCTGTCCATTGCCAACTCCCAGAGATTACCCAAACTCATTTCCATTGAGTCAGTGGTGCCATCCAACCATCTCATCTTCTGACATCCCCTTCTCCTCTTGCCCTCAATCTTTCCCAGAATCAGAGTCTTTTCAAAAGAGTAAGCTCTTTGCATAAGGTGGCCAAAGAACTGGAGTTTCAGCTTCAACATCATTTCTTCCAATGAACACCCAGGACTGATCTCCTTTAGGATGGACTGGTTGGACCTCCTTGCAGTCCAAGGGACTCTCAAGAGACTTCTCCAACACCATAGTTCAAAAGCATCAATTCTTGGGTGCTCAGCTTTCTTTATAATCCAACTCTCACTTCCATACATGACTACTGGAAAAACCATAGCCTTAACTAGACTGACTTTTGTTGAAAAAGTAATGTCTCTGCTTTTTTAACATGCTGTCTAGGTTGGTCATAACTTTCCTCCCAAGGAGTAAGCATCTTTTAATTTCATGGCTACAGTCACCATCTGCAGTGATTTTGGAACCCAGAAAAATAAAATCTGACACTGTTTGCACTGTTTCTCCATCTATTTGCCATGAAATGATGGGATCAGAGGCCATGATCTTAGTTTTCTGCATGTTGAGCTTTAAGCCAACTTTTTCACTCTCCTCTTTCACTTTCATCAAGAGGCTTTTTTGTTCTTCTTTGTTTTCTGCCATAAGGGTGGTGCCATCTGATATCTGAGGTTATTGATATTTCTCCCAACAATTTTGATTCCAGCTTGTGCTTCCTCCAGCCCAGCATTTCTCATGATGTACTCTGCATATATGTTAAATAAGCAAGGTCACAATATATAGCCTTGACATACTCCTTTTTCTATTTGGAACCAGTCTGTTGTCCCATATCCAATTCTAACTATTGCTTCCTGACCTGCATACAGATTTCTCAAGAAGCAGGTCAGGTGGTCTGGTATTCTCATCTCTTACAGAATTTTCCATTTTATTGTGATCCACACAGTCAAAGGCTTCGGGATAGTCAATAAAGCAGAAATAGATGTTTTTCTGGAACTTTCTTGCTTTTTCCATGATCCAGCGGATGTTGGCAATTTGATCTCTGGTTCTTCTGCCTTTTCTAAAACCAGCTTGAACATCAGGAAGTTCACAGTTCACATATTGCTGAAGCTTGTCTTTACTAGCATTACTTCACTAGCATGTGAAATGAGCGAAATTGTGTTTTAGTTTGATTATTCTTTGGCATTGCCTTTCTTTGAGATTGGAATGAAAACTAACCTTTTCCAGTCCTGTGGCCACTGCTGAGTTTTCCAAATTTGCTGGCATATTGAGTGCAGCATTTTCAAAGCACCATCTTTCAGAATTTGAAATAACTCAACCAGAATTCCATCACCTCCACTAGCTTTGTTTTTAGTGACACTTCCTAAGGTCCACTTGACTTCACATTCCAGGATGTCTGGCTCTAGCTGAGTGATCACACCATTGTGATTATCTGGGCCGTGAAGATCTTTTTTTGTATAGCTCTTTTATGTATTCCTGCCACCCCTTCTCAATATCTTCTGCTTCTATTAAGTCCGTACCATTTTTGTCCTTTATTGTGTCCAGTTTTGCATGAAAAGTTTCCTTGGTATCTCTAGTTTTCTTGAAGAGATCTCGTCTTTCCTTTCAATTGTTTCTGTCTATTTCTTTGCATTGATCACTGAGGAAGGCTTTCTTATCTCTCCTTTCTATTCTTTGGAGTTCTGCATCAAATGGGTATAGCTTTCCTTTTCTCCTCTGCTTTTCTTTTCTCTTCTTTTCACAGATATTAGTAAGGCTTCCTCAGACAGAGAAGGTCATGCATCAAAGTTTTTAATGGCCTGCCCATCACTGAAGGAGCCTTAATGTCTTTGATGACATTGAGATGCAAATCCATAATCTAAGTCTCAGTGGACCCATCCAGAGCATCTCGTGTCTTATCTCTTTGCTTCCTGAATTTATCTGTAGTTTTTTTTTAATGTAAACAAATAAACAGTCCTATTTTATCCCAATGTCTTGCTAGCAGAAGCAGAGGTACACCCTTGAATCACCTCTTTGTAATTTCACTCAGTTTACCATTTTATGAGCAAGTTACAATTTTCCCAATTGCTTTCATCCTAAAGGCTTTTTCACCACAGTGCATTTTGAATGAAGTGTGCCTACTTCTTGCTAGTTATTCCACTAAGAAATGGTTGTAGCTGATCTAATAGCAGTAGCAAGAGACATAGTTACATCAGGCTGTGCTTAAAATTGGTAAGTATTTAGGATTTAGGATTTAGGAGGTAAGGCAAACATTTTAGGTATCAAATAGATACCTAGTAATGGAGATGTCATTCACTAGCATATTAATCAGTATAAATAGTTTTGTTATAGTATGAGTCTCCAGATACAAGGTCTTCCCAGGTGATGCTAGTGATGAAGAACCCTCTTGCCAATGCAGGAGATGGAAGAGATGAAGGTTCGATTCCACGGGTCGGAAAGATCCTCTGGAAAGGGGGATGGCAACCCACTCCAGTGTTCTTACCTGGAGAAACTCATGGACAGAGGAGCCAGAGTAGGGTCCTGAAGAGTCGGAGATGACTGAAGTGACTTAGTACACACACATGCACTAGAGATGCAACCAGGAATTTCACTTACTGGTAAGATATTGTTCAGTTAAATACAGAACATTACTTGCAAATAAGACTGTGCTTTAGGCTTGTGTTCTTTCAGTTTTATTGGATGAAGATTTAATGCAATTATATATCCTTCAGTGGATGGCATTTATTAATGTTTAAGATTTACCTTGGTGTGGATCAAAGCGAACTTAAAAAAAAAAAAAAGGTTAAAAATGGGCATCAGATTGATAATTTTTTGAAATATTCATTTATTCCATTTTCCAGAAGATAAACAGTAGCCTTGAGGGAGCTAAAGTCACTTTCTTAAGACTCTTAATAAAGTGGATTATTTTTCCTTCTTTTAATTTTTAAAATTTTGTTATTTTTTAAGTGGGGGCAGAGGTAATGATTTATTCTGTGTAACAAAAAATAACAGAGGCTGCAGAGAGCTGTTCATAGTTTGAATGTTAACATTCATCCTCACTCTTGTTTGTTTCAGTGAAATTCCTTGGGAAAAGCTTTCAAAGAGAAAATGTGTTTAGTTTGTACCAATCAGTTTCAGCTCTATGCTAATTCCCTGGTTCTATGCATTAGTTGGAAATATAAAAATTACTTGAGTGACATGGGATATTAAAAACTAGTTGGTACATTTCAACAAGCATTTATTTGTTAGAAAACAGAGTGCATATTACAATAAACTTGACTTTCTGGGCTTTTGTTTTGAAATGCCTCAACAGATGATATTTTAAAAAATTATGATTGGGAAAAAAAAAGATTTATTTTAACTTTTCCCTCCTCAGAATGACTCTTCTTCATACTTTCATCAAAACTATCATATCTATTTTCTTCATCACACTTATCATATATTTTAATTACCTGTGCATTTGTTTCCTGGTTTATATGCTGCTTTCTCCCACAGAGTATAAGCTCCAGGCTGGCATGAATGTTTCTCTCTGGTTCACCTTCTGATAGTTCCTTGGAGCCTCATGTGACACTTCACCCAGGAAGGTGCTCAGTGAACATGAATACATGAATGAATGGCTTGGAAAGCATCACACCAATTGCAAAGCACTCCCTAATTGCTGGAGATGCTGTGGTTAGATCTATTGCTGTGTGTCAGAACCCACTGCATTCTCAGAGATGTCTAACTGTTGACTGATGGCAGTATTCTCTGCTTCTCTACTGAAAGGACATCATGTAAAGCCGATAAAGGTCTGTATAGTCAAAGCTGTGGTTTTCCAATAGTCATGTACCTATGTGAAAGTTGGACCATAGAGAAGGTTGAGCGCCTAAGAATTGATGATTTTTAATTGTAGTGCTGGAGAAGACTTTTGAAAGTCCCTTGGACAGCATGGAAATCAAATCAGTGAATCCTAAAGGAAATCAACTATGAATGAATATTCATTGGAAGGACTGATATGAAGGACAGGGAAGCTTGGTGTGCTGCAGTCCACAGGGTCACTAAAAGTCAGATGCAACTTAGCAACTGAACAATAATATCATGGAAAGCAGAGGTCAGGTCCACTATTTGTGACTTTCCAAAAGCACAAACTAAGCTGTCCTCTTCTAAACTCACACTCCTACCTTGAAGCTCTAAATAAATGAATATGTCTTGGTTAAAATAGGAAGGAAATTATCCATTTGTCAGAAAATGTTATAAAGATAAAGTTATATCAATTATATTAATATCAAGACAACAAAAATCAAGGAAGAAAAAGGTAAAATCAGTTAAAAGGGACATTTAATTATAATTAAAGGGAAAAAAAATCCAAAAATAACAATCTACCAAAACTATAGCATTAATAAAAGAAGAAAACTGAGGCCACACAAGGGAAGTACATTATTATAGACTATTCAGATTTTTCACACTCAACATTTCATAACTATGTGTATAAAAATTAAGTAAACATTGAGTATCTATTCCTTAGCCCTAGTGGCTTACCATGACATATAAAGACTCCATCCTAATTTAAAAGATAAATTTCTAAGTCAAAAGTACTTACTTGAAATGGAGTTTCAAGTTTTATTGTTATTGTTGTTTCTTTGTTTACTTTTTAAAAGCAATCTAGCAATCTACTAGACAATAAATCACCATCTGGGAAAAGAATCATTTATGCAATCATTTATGCAATAGCATTAAGCTATTATGTTTGGTTCTGGCTACAAATAGACTTTTATTTTTACTCATTCGTTTTTCTTCTAACAGTTTTTGTGATGAAACAACTTCAACTAGCAATAGGAAATGATCTATTCCTTCTCATGTATGTTTCCACCCATTTTTTTTTTCTCCACACCCTTCAGGAGATTATATTATATCCTATTAATAAATTTAGGTATAATAAGATTAACTAATAGATGTGTTTTTTTTTATTATTTCTATTTATCTAATCTCTTGCCATATGTGGAATTGCATAGGAGATAAAAGTTATCAAATTCTAAGAATAGACTTATAAAATATTATAGCTAGAAGAAAGCTTAGGAATCCTGTTAGCCACCATTTCATTTTGTGTGTGAGAACATTGAGGGCCAGAGAGTCAGAATGCTAGTTAGAGAGTCTACAGGACTAGTTAATGTCTTCCACACAGGTTTATTACAATCATTAGTTCTTGCCTGAAGAAAAAGAAATATTCATCATGAAATCCTTAGACATTAGGATTTAAGTCAAACGCTAAGATCCATTCTAGCTAACTTTGCCAGTGTCAGCTTTACATGTTGCTGCTGTTGTTCAGTCTAAGTCATGTCCTACTCTTTGCAACCCCATGAACTATAGTACGCCAGGCCTCCCTGTCCTTCTCTATGTCACAGAGTTTGCTCAAACTCATGTCCATCGAGTCATTGATGCCATCCATCTCTTCCTCTGTTGCCCCCTTCTCCTTTTGCCTTCAATCTTTCTCGGCATCAAGATCTTTCCCAATGAGTGAGCTCTGGCTGTTCACATCAGGTGGCCAAAGTATTTCAATTTTGGCAACAATGAATATTCAGGATTGATTTCCTTTAGGACTGACTGATTTGATCTCCTTCCCTGATATAACTGTGTTGAAATACCTGTAGTCAGAGATGTATCCTATTCTTGAGAAGTTTAAAATGTGACTTTGAATAGTTTTCTGTACAAGCTGCAGTACAATTAGCAATTAAAAAAAAAAGGTAAGTAACCCCCTCTCTTTATGTCTCTCTCTCCCCCTCCATTAGGGATATAAACAAAAGACAGAATATATAGAAAAAAAGTCACAAATTACATCATAATCTAAATCCAAGAGCCATGTCAAAAACTGTACACAGAGGAAATCTATTTTAAACACATTATTAAAATAGAACAGAAAAAACTGAGCATTCAACTAGAGTAGATTATTGTAAAGTAAAAAAAAATAATAATAATAAATAAAACATAAAGAGCAAAAAGAAAAAAGAAAAGAAAAGAACAGGGAAAAAAACAACAACAACAAAAAAGCTTTTTTATTCTAGGAATCTTTTATTTTTGCACCCATTTGAAATTCAGTATTTAATTCAGCTATTCATTATATCACCAGGTAATTTCTAGTGAAGTAATGAATACATATTCAGCGGCAGACTTTCCATTATACTGGATTTTATAATAAATAAATATGAATAAAAAAGATTCAAAAATTTTTAAAAAGAACTAAAAATTCCAGTTAAATTATGAATTGATTGTAAGAAACTATACATATAATCATTTTTTTTATTTTTATTTTTTCTTTATTTTACTTTACAATACTATATTGGTTTTGCCATGTATCAACATGAATCCACCACGGGTGTACCTGAGTTCCCAATCCTGAACCCCGCTCCCACCTCCCTCCCCATATCGTCTCTCTGGATCATACTCGTGCACCAGCCCCAAGCATCCTGTATCCTGTATCGAACATAGACTGGCGATTCATTTCTTACATGATAGTATACATGTTTCAATGCCATTCTCCCAAATCATCCCACCCACTCCCTCTCCCTCAGAGTCCAAAAGTTCATTCTATACATCTGTGTCTCTTTAAAGTTGCTGTTATTCAGTCAAGAGTACATTACTTAAAAGTCTTGTGGTCACACAAAAATAGGGACAAAATCATCTCAACACATTTTCTTTTCTTTGTCTCTGGCTTGCCTATAAGGCACGAAGATATTGAAGACACAGTCTACACACATTAGATTCTACAAGTGTTGAGGAAAAACTATGAAATTCTCTCTGTTTAAATTCAGGCTCTATACTAGAATAGTCTTATACTATAGCATCAGGCATTCCTAAACAAAGTGTGCTTCTATTTTTCCAATGTCTCAGCAACTTCAGATTCTAGCAATAGAGAGAGAGAGAGAAGCAGCAATAAAAATACACATTATTTTGCAAAAAGAAAAAAAACTGATATGTAATTATAAGAGCTGATCTTTTTGTTTATTTTTTGAGCTAATATTTTTAATGAACCACTAAAATACTCATACCACTAACCTATCCGATATGAAAAGTACAAAGCTTGAGGGAAAAAGAGGAAAGAACAATAGACACCAAAAAATTAAATGTCAATATATAAATAACCTTGGAAGTCTGGATAATGTAGATGATTTCTAAGAAAATATAGGTGAGCATTATTAAGTCTGCAATTGATAACCATGGAATAATTTTAGAAATTTATGAAGATTTGCCTTTCATACTTGGAAAAAAATGAACCAACAACAACAAAAAAAGACACATAATTAAACAAATGTACACAATACAATAAGACAGCTTCCTAAAAAAACCTTTGTACTTAACTCTTTTTTAAAAGGAAAAATGCCTTACGTGGTTTTCAAATACCAATTATGCCATTTACTAGAAAAGTTATCTTGGAACTTTACAGTGAACTTGGAGATGCATATGGATAAACTATTAATATAATTGTTGGTTATTCTTTCTTATTTAAGATTTTGCATGTTGTAGCCAACAAACATTGATTTTTGCTTTTTGTTTGTTTGTTTGTTTCCCTTTAGGCAGCACATTTTCTTTTTGGACTTCCCTAAAAAGCAGGATTATCTACTTTTCTCTTTTTCATCATGGAAATAATAAAATTATCATTTTTTCACTTTACCGGCTAAACTTTTCTTAAAACTCAGCTAGAAATCATCTTATGGTATAGAGAAATAGACACTGTAGCTTTCTCTTTAAGTAAAATAGAGACTAATTATTATTAATTTGAAGAAGAAGAAAGATAAGGAAAAAACACATATTAAATCATTTAGAACATTTATAAGTTATAAATGAAGTTAACTCTTAAGACCATCAAAACCACAGTGACTTTAACTCATATGATGAATATATGATATTTTACACCATCTTACCAAACATGAATATATACAAGCACAAACATTTTTGAGCATAAAGGAGGAACTCTTGAACTCTTGCAGTAATATTTATATTGGCAAAGTTTATCCTTAATATCTTCTCTAATGTTCATTCTCTGCTCTCTTTCCAGAGTTACTATTCTCTTTAGATGACTTCTCTGTCTACTCAGGACCTTTCAAAAACAGTGAAGATACAATAATAACGATGCCCTCTAACCAAAATCTTCTCAGGTATAAGAGATAAATGTCCACTGTCGTTTGCTCAAATAAAGAGGAGTGGGTTTGATGAAAGAATAGGGAGACTTCATTGAACAAAGCATTCGTAGGTCGATCTCATATGAATTTTGCTGAGACTTGTTAAACTATTGGTTGCCAAGGCAGACAGTCTTCCTATGTCTCTTTCATTCTTTCTAGGATTCTAGGCTCTTACTTATATTCTGACACCATCCTTATGGCAGAAAGTGAAGAGGAACTAAAAAGCCTCTTGATGAAACTGAAAGAGGAGAGTGATAAAGTTGGCTTAAAGCTCAACATTCAGAAAAAGGAGATCATGGCATCCAGTCCCATCACTTGATGGGAAATAGATGCGGAAACAGTGGAAACAGTGACAGACTTTATTTTTGGGGGCTCCAAAATCACTGCAGATGGTGACTGCAGCCATGAAATTAAAAGACGCTTACTCCTTGGAAGAAAAATTATGACCAACCTAGATAGCAATTTCAAAAGCAGAGACATTACTTTGCCGACTAAAGTCCATCGAGTCAAGGCTATGGTTTTTCCTGTGGTCATGTATGGATGTGAGAGTTGGACTGTGAAGAAGGCTGAGCGCTAAAGAATTGATGCTTTTGAACTGTGGTGTTGGAGAAGACTCTTGAGAATCCCTTGGACTGCAAGGAGATCCAACCAGTCCATTCTGAAGGAGATCAGCCCTGGGATTTCTTTAGAAGGAAAGATGCTGAAGCTGAACTCCAGTACTTTAGCCACCTCATGTGAAGAGTTGACTCATTGACTTTGATGCTGGGAGGGATTGAGGGCAGGAGGAGAAGGGGACGACTGAGGATGAGATGGCTGGATGGCATCACTGACTCAATGGACATGAGTCTGAGTTAAGTCTGGGAGTTGGTGATGGACAGGGAGGCCTGGCGTGCGGCAATTCATGGGGTCACAAAGAGTCGGACACCACTGAGTGCCTGAACTGAACTGAACTTATACTCCATTTTCCTCATGTTAAAATTGGCATCTTCTATTTTAGTTATCCAAATGAACCAGAAACATGGAGATCTCAGAGCTCTACATAGACTTTCAGATCTAACACTTTCCAATCAATGAGAACAGCTGAGATGTATCCAATGTAAAGAAAGACATTTTCCTTGGTTGCCAGCTAAGGAATGGGTTGCCTGGTTTCCGATCAAGTATGCACTACTGTGAGCTTCCCTAATGGCTCAGTGGTTCCTAATGGCTCAGCGGTAAAAAAAAAAAAAAAAAAAAAAAAAAAAAAATCTGCCTTCCAATGCACGAGATGTGAAATCGATCCCTGGATTGGAAAGATCCCCTAGAGAAGGAAATGGCAACCCACTCCAGTGTTCTTGCCTAGGAATTCCCATAGACATAGGAGCCTGTCATGCTGCAGTCCATGGCATCCCAAAGAGTCAGACACAAATTAATGACTAAACAACAATATGTACTATCGGACAAGTCAGCCACGTCCAGGTATGAGATCCTCTATATGTGTTACGTGGTACCTACCTTCCAGTCTAATATAACAAGGGCATGTAGAAGTTTTAGGAACATGACTGGAAAAGAAGTTAAGTGCTTTAAAGAAGATAAGTATATTGGTAACTCTTAAATGGCACATATTGTTTTATATAAAGTCAGTGTGTACCCTAAGAAAAATATTGGTGATATTGTTAGGGTTTTACTGTGTCTGCCTTATTCCTTTAAGCCAGCTCCATCCATTTCCTGGATTTAATTCATTTTATTTTCCATAAAATTGATTGCCTATCAACCCTCTGAACTTGGCCCTCATCTCTATTCACATTCTGTTTTAACTTCTGTCTGGCTCCTGGTCCTTAAACTTGCCATATCAGCTGGTTGATGCTAGTCTCCTTGACTGGACCCTTAGCACTTTGTAAGAACCTGCTCCCCTTCTAGGTTCTCAGGTAGAGTAAATAGTCTTTGTTCATTCCTACAATCTAATTTCTAGAACTAGTTACCTGGCAAGAGTCTTGGACCTTTTCAATTTACTTGTCTTGTATGATTTTCCAGTTTCTTTCTAAGATAAGTTAATAGGAGTTTATTTTCACTGAGAAAGTTTTTTTATAACTTTGTTGGTGATTCCTGGAAGCTAGGAAATATTTTTCTTTGATTTATTTTCTGGCATATATGAATGAAAACCAAATCAGCATTTAGACAGGTATGAAGTAAATGAGACTGTTAAGGTGAAAAATCTAGGTCAGGAAAATCATCTAGTTAGAAGGTCATTTTAAGTCAAAACGCATCTTTTCAGGTTAATGACATCACTTGCTTGCATGTATAAATTCCTCACATTCATATTTTGGACATTTTATCTGGCTAACTTTGACACCTATAGGAGAATTATTTGAGATGCAGAAAAATCACTCACTTTAATAATGCTTGCATAATTCTTGATAAATTTACCACTGGTCTTTCCATACAGAGAGAGTTTAATAACAAATCTGAATTTCTTAAGGGCACTATCAAAGCTCTGCTGCTCTTCTTCTTCTGTGTGAGATCTATGCCCTGACACAGGATATTGTGTCACATTCTAATCCTAGCACCCTGAACAGTTTCTCAGTTTGTACAGCAGGCTAAATGTATCACTTCATTTGTCTTCAATGTCAGGGTTATGAGCAGAATAGCTTAAGGAAGTTTCAGTATTCAGTCATCCTGCATAAAATGACTTAAACTTGATTCAGAGGATAAAACTGGTTCTGATGTGAGCAATGGAGATGTATCTTATAGTCTTTTTGCCCATACAAGTGCAAAAGGAACATTGATAAATCTGTTGGCTATGATCAATGGGATTTATATCTCTCTGAGGTGGTGTGGTAGGAAGAATTGTGACCCTGAAGATGATTACACACCCTAACCCACCACCAATAGATTGCCTTGTCATAAAAGGAACTAGTGGTGTAATTATGATTAACAACTGATGGAATTCAAGATATAGATTTTTCTGTACTACTTAGGTGGATCTACTGTAATCACATGAATTCTTAAAAGTGGGAAGAAAAGGAAGGAGATAAGACTGTGGGACTCCTGTCAAGGTGGCAGAGCTGAGAGAGCATGCATTTGAGTGAAGATCCTGCCATTTAGTAACTCTGAGACCTTGGGTTTGTCACTCAAATATTCTGGGCATGTTTGCTCATCTGAAAAGCATAAAATATAATATGTGCAAAAAGAGTTCTACCAGAAATAAATTAAACAGAATACTTCATGATAGGGAGCATACATAAGGTACTCAATAAACATTAATTTCCTTCTGTAATTTATTGAGTACTAGTACATGCCAAAGAGTCTTAAAGTGTATAAAGTTCTACATTTTAAGGAGCTTAAAGTATAAAGTACAGTTTTATATAAACCCCCTCCCTACACACACACAGACATATATGTATGTGTCTGTGGCAATTACAAAATTGTAGAATAGTCATCTCAGTTCAGTTCAGTCGCTCAGTTGTGTCTGACTCTTTGCGACCCCATGAATCACAGCACGGCAGGCCTCCCTGTCCATCACCAACTCCCAGAGTTCACTCAGACTCACGTTCATCGAATCAGTGATGCCATCCAGCCATCTCATCCTCTGTCATCCTCTTCTCCTCCTACCCCCAATCCCTCCCAGCATCAGAGTCTTTTCCAATGAGTCAGCTCTTTGAGTGAGGTATCCATAGTACTGGAGCTTCAGCTATAGCATCATTCCTTCCAAAGAAATCCCAGGGCTGATATCCTTCAGAATGGAATGGTTGGATCTCCTTGCAGTCCAAGGGATTCTCAAGAGTCTTCTCCAACACCACAGTTCAAAAGCATCAATTCCTCTGCGCTCAGCCTTCTTCACAGTCCAACTCTCACATCCATACATGACCACAGGAAAAACCATAGCCTTGACTAGACGGACCTCAGTCGGCAAAGTATTCTCTGCTTTTGAATATACTATCTAGGTTGGTCATAACTTTTCTTCCAAGGAGTAAGTGTCTTTTAATTTCACCATCTGCAGTCATTTTGGAACCTAAAAATAAAGTCTGACACCGCTTCCACTGTTTCCCCATCTATTTCCCATGAAATGATGGGACTGGATGCCATGATCTTCGTTTTCTGAATGTTGAGCTTTAAGCCAACTCTTTCACTCTCTTCTTTCACTTTTATCAAGAGGCTCTTTAGTTCCTCTTCACTTTCTGCCATAAGGGTGGTGTCATCTGCATATCTGAGGTTATTGATATTTCTCCCGGCAATCTTGATTCCAGCTTGTATTTCTTGTATTTCTAGTCCAGCGTTTCTCATAGAAGTTAAATGAACAGGGTGATAATATACAGCCTTGATGTACTCCTTTTCCTATTTGGAACCAGTCTGTCCAAATCTAACTGTTGCTTCTTGACCTGCATACAGATTTCTCAAGAGGCAGGTCAGGTGGTCTGGTATTCCCATCTCTTTCAGAATTTTCCAAAGTTTATTGTGATCCACACAGTCAAAGGCTTTGGCCTAGTCAATAAAGAAGAAATAAGTATTTCCTGGAACTTTTTTGCTTTTTCCATGATCCAGCGGATGTTGGCAATTTGATCTCTGGTTCCTCTGCCTTTTGTTTCTAAAACCAGCTTGAACATCAGGAAGTTCATGGTTCATGTGTTGCTGAAGCCTCGCTTGGAGAAATTTGAGCATTACTTTATTAGTATGTGAGATGAGTGCAATTGTGCAGTAGTTTGAGCATTCTTTGGCATTGCCTTTCTTTGGGATTGGAATGAAAACTGACCTTTTCCTGCCTTGTGGCCACTGCTGAGTTTTCCAAATTTGCTGGCATATTGAGGGCAGCACTTTCACAGCATCATCTTTCAGGATTTGAAATAGCTAACCTGGAATGCCATCACCTCCACTAACTTTGTTTGTAGTGATGTTTTCTAAGGCCCACTTGACTTCACATTCCAGGATGTCCAGCTCTAAATGAGTGATCATACCATCGTGATTATCTGGGTCATGAAGATATTTTTTGTACAGTTCTGTGTATTCTTACCACCTCTTCTTAATATCTTCTGCTTCTGTTAGGTCATACCATTCCTGTCCTTCATCTAGAAATTTGAGCATTACTTTATTAGTATGTGAGATGAGTGCAATTGTGCAGTAGTTTGAGCATTCTTTGGCATTGCCTTTCTTTGGGATTGGAATGAAAACTGACCTTTTCCTGCCTTGTGGCCACTGCTGAGTTTTCCAAATTTGCTGGCATATTGAGGGCAGCACTTTCACAGCATCATCTTTCAGGATTTGAAATAGCTAACCTGGAATGCCATCACCTCCACTAACTTTGTTTGTAGTGATGTTTTCTAAGGCCCACTTGACTTCACATTCCAGGATGTCCAGCTCTAAATGAGTGATCATACCATCGTGATTATCTGGGTCATGAAGATATTTTTTGTACAGTTCTGTGTATTCTTACCACCTCTTCTTAATATCTTCTGCTTCTGTTAGGTCATACCATTCCTGTCCTTCATCGAGCCCATTTTTGCATGAAATGTTCCCTTGCTATCTCTAATTTTCTTAAAGAGATCTCTAGTCTTTCCCATTCTGTTCTTTTCCTCTATTCCTTTGCATTGATTGCTGAAGAAGGCTTTCTTATCTCTTCTTCACGGGAAATAGATGAGGAAACAATAGAAACAGTGTCAGACTTTGTTTTTTTGGGCTCCAAAATCACTGCAGATGGTGACTGCAGCCATGAAATTAAAAGACGCTTACTCCTTGGAAGAAAAATTATGACCAACCTAGATAGCAATTTGAAAAGCAGAGACATTACTTTGCCGACTAAGGTCCATCGAGTCAAGGCTATGGTTTTTCCTGTGGTCATGTATGGATGTGAGAGTTGGACTGTGAAGAAGGCTGAGCGCAGAAGAATTGATGCTTTTGAACTGTGGTGTTGGAGAAGACTCTGAAAGTCCCTTGGACTGCCAGGAGATCCAACCATTCCATTCTGAAGGAGATCAACCCTGGGATTTCTTTGGAAGGCATGATGCTAAAACTGAAGCTCCAGTACTTTGGCCACCTTATGCGAAGAGTTGACTCATGGAAAAGACCCTGATGCTGGGAGGGATTGGGGACGACCGAGGATGACATGGCTGGATGGCATCACGGACTCAATGGACGTGAGTCTGAGTGAACTCCGGAAGTTGGTGATGGACAGGGAGGCCTGGCGTACTGCGATTCATGGGGTCGCAAAGAGTCGGACATGACTGAGCTACTGAACTGAACAAATAGCTGTGAAAAGAAGAGAGGTGAAAAACAAAGGAGAAAAATAAAGATATAAGCATCTGAATGCAGAGTTCCAAAGAACAGCAAGAAAAAATATGAAAGAATAGTCATCTAGGCCTGTGCAAAAATTTATCTCTGTTTGAAACTAATATTGGAATTAGATCCATACAAGTTTAGAGCAGTTCTTTTTATTATCATGTCTTTTTTTTCTGTTTGGTTTCCTTAGCATCAAATTTATGAACTGAGAAGTGTGTTCTTTCCCTCATTAGCATTGTATCTCTAGCCCTCACTGCAGTTGCACTGTGTGTAATGAATAGATCGAGATAGAAATGCTTGTCTTCCCAGCGTGGTGTTCTCTCTCTGCACCTGCTCCTTTTAACACTTCACTCCCAAACACAATAATGTTCCCCTGTGGCAACTATTTTCAAAATGAGACAAGCACAGAGCCAGCCAAATGAGCCCATTTGAGATGAATAGGAAATCAAAGACACTGGAAAGGGAACCATCCCAGGAATCCTGAGTCAGTCTGACCCAAATGGGAGACCTGTTAGCAAACCTGAGGAGCTGCCGCACAGAGCTTGCTGAACTGTACTCCAGCAGGAGTGCCCACAGGATCCAGGGAGTGCTGGGTGCCCCTAACACAGGTAACTATGAACTGCTGCTGTCTCACTGTGACTCATGGTGGCAGGACTCGCACTGTCGCTTTTAGGAGGCTTCATTTCTGACCTGTTCTCAGGTGTCCACGGAGCCGGTATTAACACTGCAGTGGAGACTCTGCATGTGATTTCGATTTTTGCTTTCTGTGAGGGCAGCCTTGTAGGTCGTATTGGCTTCCTGAGATCTTTTTGCTTGACTCTGACCCTGAAAGAATTTCAATGTCCAGACATGCATATCTAAGTTAGAACATTCAATAGACATAACAGAGATTTTATAAACATCTCTCATATCAGAGACAAAGTGACTCAACGTCAAATGACTGTAAACAAACCATAGTACAGTCTGTCTATAGCCCAGCAAGGAGAGACATTTCTTTTCAGCAGTAGAATTCTATAGCGAACAAATACTACAGGATTAATCCATTAGTGATTTTTGACATGGGGAAAGATAAGTAATTAACAGGGACATTTTTCCAATTTTTTTTTTTTAAAGAGAGTTACCTCTGACTGATCTGTTCAAATATTTTAAGAACTGCTATAAACAAGCATTCATTAAAAAAGAAAAATGAATACTCAGAACTGCTATCAGTCCTTAAATAAAACAGCAACACCCATGTGCAGTTAAGGACATGGTTAATTTCTCTGGTTTGGAATCAAACTAAAGTTGCTCTTCAGTCACTCAGTCCTTTTGACTATTTGTGAATCCATGCACTAAGCATGCCAGGCTTCCCTGTCCATCACCATCTCCTGGAGCTTCCTCAAACTCATGTTCACTGAGTTTGTGATGCCATCCAACCATCTCATCCTCTGTTATCCCCTTATCCTCCTGCTTTTAATCTTTCCCAGCATCAAGGTCTTTTCTAATGAGTCAGCTCTTCACATCAGGTGACCAAAGTATTGGAACTTCAGCTTCAGCATGAGACCTTCCAATGAATAATATTCAGGACTGATTTCCTTTAAGATTGACTGGTTGGATCTCCTTGCAGTCCAAGGGATTCTCAAGAGTCTTCTCCAACACCACAGTTCAAAAGCATCAATTCCTCAGTGCTCAGCCTTCTTTATGGGCCAACTCTTACATCCATACATGACTAGTGGAAAAAAACCATAGCTTCTACTATACCAATCTTTCTTGGCAAAGTAATCTCTTTGCTTTTTAATATGCTGTCTAGCTTTCTCATTACTTTTCTTACAAGGAGCAAGTGTCTTTAATTTCTTGGCTGCAGTCACCATCTGCCATGATTTTGCAGCCCAAGAAAATAAAGTCTGTCACTGTGTCCATTGTTTCCCCTTCTGTTTACCATAAAATGATGGGACTGACTGACATGATCTTTATTTTTTGAATGTTGAGCTTTAAGCCAGCTTTTTTCACTCTCTTTCACCTTCATCAAGAGGCTCTTTAGTTCCTCTTCACTTTCTGCCATAAGGGTGGTGTCATCTGCGTATCTGAAGTGATTGATATTTTTCCCAGCAATCTTGATTGCAGTTTGTGCTTCATCCAGCCCTTCATTTCATATGATGTACTCTGCATATGAGTTAAATAAGCATGGAGACAATATATAGCCTTGAAGTACTTCTTTCCCAATTTGGAATCAGTTTGTTGTTCCATGTCCAGTTCTAACTGTTGTTTCTTGACCTGCATACAGTTTTCTCAGGAGGCAGGTAAACTAGTCTGGTATTTACATCTCTTTAAGAATTTTCCACAATTCATTGTGATCCACATACTCAAAGGCTTTAGTATAGTCAATGAAGCAGAAGTACGTGTTTTTCTGGAATTGTCTTGTAGAGTAAGGAAACATATTTCAAATTCATGCATTCTTTTTTAAAAAAATAAGATTTTAATTTTATTATGAAATTCACCTATGTTTGTTTGGGAAGATTCATAAAAGGCAGACAGGTAGAAAGAAAAAAAAATGTCAACTGAAATTACAGCCTCCAGGGACAACTTTTCTGAAATGTAACTTGAGTGTATGCACCAGAGAGTAGTCTTGAGCCTTATGTGATTTAAGTGAACAGTTCTCAAACTTGATTAACTATTGAGTCAATGCTGGAACTAAGACACAAACAGCAGCCAAACCTAGAAACTTTCCAGGTGACTGTTCTCATTTGTGTTTTTAGAAAACTGCATAGGTTATTCCGGTATATAGTCATGGTTGAAAATAACTGGATTACACACTAAAAATAATTTTTAAATGATGAAAAATAAAATGAAAAAAAATTCCATCAAAAAAACAAGAGTGCACAAACTGGATATCTGATTTCTTTTCTTCAGCTGCCAAACGTCCTTAAATCACTCAAAGCCTTAAAACAACAGCAGAGAAATCCTGTCCACACAATGCTGCTTTGTGGTAGGAGAGTCCAACCTTAATCTCCTTGAGACAGTTTCATGCACCTCTGACTAGCTCCTGACCACAGACTTAAGCATCAGATTCCTTTTTTTTTTTTTTTTTTTTGCTACAGGTTCAAACCTCCCCATTAACTGAGGACATGCTGTCTGGTATATTCATTTCCTAGTTTTACAAATTCTGACTGCAAATCTCCTGCATTCAGTATCCCTTTTATGTAATTTTTTTCTTTGGAAACACTTGTAACTTGTCTTTTTCTTTCTCTTTTTCAGATTGGGAAGAGAGTCTATAGTTTCTCTCTGGGTTTGGTTGGTTGACTTTCTGTTTTCTTCCTCTTAGAAATTCCTTCCTCTTGCCCTGGACTGGTGGAAGTAGCTAGACTAACTGCACTGGGGAAACCAAAGGCCAACAGTCTCTCCCATGACATTCTTTTGAACTCAGATTCTAATCTGTAAAGAACAACCAAATAAAAGTGCCCTATTGGGGATCCTCTTTGGAGGGCCTTTTTCATTATTCTTCAAGACTCTAAGTAGGCTTGTATGCACTGATGTGTACTCCTTTATTCATTCATTAAGCAAACATTGCTGTTGTTATATGGTTAAATGTTGCCAAGATTTAACAGTAGATTAATGAAATAGATTCTTCAATAAACTCTTGCAACAAGAAGCTTTTTGTAATTACTCATTACTCACTTAGTAGTCACAAATAAGTAGCTTTCAATTCTTATAAGTAAAAAATTCAGAGTTTGCAGTAAGTGAATTCACAGATCACCTGAACCTTTTCACCAAAATGTGTCTTTAGCTCCCTCAATTTGAAAATACTATATGTAGCCATCCGTATGTCTTCTTTGGAGAAATGTCTATTTAGTTCTTTGGCCCATTTTTTGATTGGGTCATTTATTTTTATGGAATTGAGCTTCATAAGCTGCTTGTATATTTTAGAGATTAGTTGTTTGTCAGTTGCTTCATTTGCTATTATTTTCTCCCATTCAGAAGGCTGTCTTTTCACCTTGTTTATACTTTCCTTTGTTGTGCAGAAGCTTTTAATTTTAATTAGATCCCATTTGTTTATTTTTGCTTTTATTTCCAGTATTCTGGGAGGTGGATCATAGAGGATCCTGCTGTGATTTATGTCAGAGAGTGTTTTGCCTATGTTCTCCTCTAAGAGTTTTATAGTTTCTTGTCTTACGTTTAGATCTTTAATCCATTTTGAGTTTATTTTTGTGTATGGTGTTAGAAAGTGATCTAGTTTCATTCTTTTACAAGTGGTTGACCAGTTTTCCCAGCACCACTTGTTAAAAAGATTGTCTTTAATCCACTGTATATTCTTGCCTCCTTTGTCGAAGATAAGCTGTCCATAGGTGTGTGGATTTATCTCTGGGCTTTC